>JAOXYD010121768.1:0-11183 GCA_028565735.1 Pinacopodium congolense | reverse complement strand
CATAGTGTTCTGCCAAAGAGCACCAATGAGACAAGGATCAAGCAGAACATCGACATTTTCGACTGGTCGATTCCTGATGAGTTGTTTGCAAGTTCCGTGAAATTGAGCAGGCATGTACTCAATGTAGTATGTAGGATCATTTTGTGTTTTAGACTCCTGACTGATTATGTGCAATGTAAACATTGCAGGAGAGGCTACTCAATGGCTCTATCTTTGTGGACGAGAAACATGGTGCATACAAGACAGTGGAAGAACTATGGGATGGTGAATAAACAGATCGTGCCACAAGTTCCTAGCCTCCGATATTCTCATCTCATGTCCCTATATTGTACTAGGCAAACTTCGGCTGCTAGAACTTTGATGTCTGCCGTTGTACTCTAGGAGCAGCTGCATAAATTATTTACTTCCATACGGTTGATGAGCTTTACTGCTCCTTTCTTAAGTTTGGATGTTTTATTACGTATTATTCAGAAATAATAACTTTCCATCTCCTTCTACAATAATTGTTCCAACCATTTTGGAATAAGAACGCGTGTTCCAACAGGGTTGGAGTCCTTAAAACTTCTTATCCGAACAAGTAAAATACAGATAAACTCCAATGATTAAACAACTAAATTATCCCTATTCGAGGGAGGGAAAGCTCTCCAAGATTTAAAAAACCAAAAAAAAGAAGAAAATTCTTCTCCTTTAAATGAAGAGATAGGTAGATGGTAACCTATAGGTTTCAATGTTACAAAGACACTTGGCTAACAGTCTTGATTCAAAATATATATAATATTTTGTAGAATATTCTTAGGCGGTTGAAAAAAATTTTCATCCATCAAAGTGTCTTGGTTTTATGTCTAGATTTAAGAGTATTTGAATTATTTCTTTTTGGTAAAAGGTTAATTTTACCCTTCAACGTTATAAAAATAATTCAATTTGCTCTCTAACGTTTTAACGAATATTATTTTATTTCATAACGTTTATAAAATAATACAAATTATCTCTTGAACCTTTATTAAATTGACTTTTTTGTAAATTAACTGTTAATTACACTCGTATAGTATGCTGAGATGGTAATGTGAAACTCAAATATAATACTGACGTGAATTTTAAAAAAATTATAATTATAATTCGATCCAAACTTGAAATATATAAACAATAAAATAATTATTATTTTTAAATCTACATTAATATTATATTTAGATCTCACATTGCCATATCAGCATTCCACGCTTACATACTTAATAATTAACTAACAGAAAGTTAACTTATTAAAGGTTTAGGGAGCAATTTATACCAGTTTACAAATGTTATAGAGTAAAATAATTCATTTTAAAATATTAGAAAGAAAATTGAACTATTTTACAAATATTAAAATATAAAGTGGTACTTTTTAAAAAATTAGAAAATAAATTAAATCATTTCTAAAATATTGAGGACAAAGTGAATCTTTTGCCATTCCTTTATGTTAATAGTTGCTTGTAACTTACTATGTCCATCCTATTATTCTTAACCCATGAAGATTGACATGATCCTTGTGGTGAAGATCAGCTTGTTGTTTCATGTGATGTGGGTCCAAGCAAGATTTGCTTTGATTTGGGCTAAAACTTGTGTTTTTTATGTGACACTGTAACTAAGGAATCGTTTGATTGAGCTTTTGATTGTGGTTTTTGGTTGTGGATGTTATATTTTTGTATTGGATTTTGTGTATTTTTATAGATTTTTATGTTGTCTGTCTTGATTTATGTGCTGTATTAGAGTGTTTTTTTTTCAATTTCTGTGATGTTCTTTATTGATTTTTGTGTTTAGAAAATTTGAAAACTAAATCCAAAAACCAAATCGTTTCCAAACGGGCCCTAGATTAGAAATTTTTGTTACTATTCAGGTATTCAAGTGAAAGGAAGGAAGAGTTGGAGGTGGGCAACAGTAAAGGGTTTGGAATGGTGACATGCCCAGAAAAGAGTGACAAGTCTTCTTGTATGAATACTCAACGAGTGTAAAACCCAAGACTAATGTTGAAGCTCATCAAACATGAAGAACTGTAGTTATGTTTCTAAACACCAATTAACCACTCCTAACTGACTATCCATTTTGAGACAATAAGCAATGCTATAACTGAGTTTTCCAATATATTCGGAATAATTCCTACCAAAATTATGGAGAAAGAAAGGATCTCTATCATTGATTATAGATTTAGGGATCCTATATAATTTGCATATCTCAAATAAAAAATTACAGGCTAGTGTTGCAGTTGTATAATGACTTGGTAATGGTAGAAAGTGTGCATATTTAGTTAAATAGTCAACAATGACCCAAAACGAGATAAACCATAGGAAAGAGGAAGGTGAATGATAAAATCCATAGTAATCTCCTCTCAGGCTTGTTGAGGGGAAGGAAGAGACTATAATTGACTATAAGGCTTTTTTATGGAATATTTGTTCTGTTGAAAAATAGAGCATTTCGAAATAAAGTCCTTAACATCTCTATATAATCCAGGCTAATGGAAGATAGCCGCAAGATGGACAACTATAGCCTTAACTCTAAAATTTCCAACTGCAAATGAAGCATGAAATTCTAATAGAAACTGAGGTCAAAACCCCAAATTAAGAGGTACGTGGAGTCTGTCTTCAAAATAGAGTAGGCCACTTATAAAAGTAAAATTTTGTTGCATTTTTTGATTTGAATAAAACTTTTAGAGAATATATTGATCTAAAGGTTAATGGAAATAGAACTTATGCATCTAATCAAACAATTGAAACTTGGGTGTAGAGAGTGTTGCAAGGATAGGCCCATCATATGAAAAAATCCTATGGAGAGCATCAGTTATGTTGTTCTCTTTACCAGATTTGTATCGAAACTCAAAATCAAAGTCAAGTAGTTTAGCAACTCATTTGTGTTGATTTGGAGTTTGAATGGCCTGGGTCAATAAATTTTTATGATTGCATTAATCAGAGTAAATAATGAACCTATGGCCTAATAAAAAAATGACACCTTTTGTTACAGTTTCTATAATATCATACATCTCTTGGATATAAGTGGAAGCAAATTACATAGTGGAACTTAACTACTAATGAAGAAAGCCACAGAGTAGAAGCTTTGAAGTAAGATAACAATAACTGCAAAATTAGAGGTGTCACATTTTAGTGCAAAATATTATGTAAAATCTTGAAGTTGTAAGACAATTGTAGTAATCATAGTGGTTTGAGCTATTGAAAAGCAATGAAAGGGGTAAAGGACCATGTAAATTAACCATGCTTTAACATATATATAAAAGGACTGGCAATAGAGGCATATTGTCTCACAAAATAACAGTAATAACCAGTTAGTCTAAGCAATCTACAAAGTTCAATGAGGACACGTGGTTCAAGCTTGTCACTAATGGCCTAAATCTTTGAGAAATCCACATTGACATCATAAGCTAATATAACATACCCTAGGTACATAATAGAGGTGACACTAAATACACATTAAAAAAATTTAGCAAAAAACTAATGTTCATAAAGTAATTTTAAAATAACCTATAGATGCTCTAAATGCTCAAACTAAGAGCGGCTATAGATTAGAATATCATTAAAAAAAAGATGAAATGGCATTAAAGTTCCTAAAATAAATCATTCATAATTTATTAAAATGTAATTGGGCCATTAGTTAAACCAAAAGGTGTAATAAGGAACCCAAAAATACCTTTTATAGTTTGAAAGTTGATCTTATAAGTATACTAATCTACCACACAAATTTGGTGATAACTAGATTGTAAGTCAATACAAGAGAAAATTTAGTTCAATTTGTCCATTAATTTATCTATAATAAGAATAGGAAACTTGTTAGGAATTGTTAACGCATTAAGTACATAGTAATCAATACAAAAACATCAAGTACTCTCCTTTTTCTTGGCTCATAAAACTAGTGAAGAAAATGGATTGGTACTAAGCTTAATAATACCCTCAGATATCATATCCTTAATAATTGCCTCTTTTTCATAATGGATGTAACGATAAGGCTTAACATTCACAGGGGAGGAATTGGTTTTAGGTGGATAAAAGTGGTCATAGGGATATAAAGGAGGTAGGCATTTAAGTATGTCAAAGACAAAAGAATAAAAGCATAAAAGGGATAATAAATCTAGTGGTAAATCTCTTGTTGTATTGAGGTCCAAGGAAAAATATAGAGACAAATTGGTTAGTGAATCATGATTAAGGATGCTAATGGCATGAAAAGAGGCCATAAAATCTATGTGAATTAACCAAAGAATTTGGTTATAAGTAGAAGGGGAAGGTAAGAGTTTACATTCACTAGTGAGAGAAATATAATAAACCTCGTGATAAAAGGTCACACAGGGCCTAAAAGAATCATGTAAAACTAGACCAAGTGTTTATAGCCATTGGATGCTAAGAATAACATTAGCATCGTAAATCAACATAATATAAAAGGGAATTTGAAAATGTTGTTGTTGAATAAAAATAGGAATATCAATACACATTCTAGAGCATAAAATAAAAGCGTCATTACCCATCATAATTGATAAAGTAGGAGTAGTATAGACTTACAATTAAAAAAACTAGACAATTATAGGATTTATGATAATGCAAAAACTACCAAAATCCATGAAGATTGAATAGAGTGGCCTAAAATAAATCCCATCATATGTAGTGAGGGGAGAGGGAACCAATTAATGCATCCATAGTAAGGTGAAAATGGACCAAGTTAAGTTTAGGTATCTTAATAAGTGGAAGGGTTGGAAAGGAAGGGAAATGAGTGGGAAACAAAGTGTGTAAGGTATCCTTAATAGGATTAGGTGGTTTAAGTGGGATATTATTAGTATTAAGAAAAAGTAATAAAAATTGATGGGTTTTACATTTATGAATAGGACCAAAATTTTATTCATAATTGAAATAATGGCCCTTAGATCATCACTTTTTCATTTCTTTTAGTGTGAGCTTATGGATAGGAAAGGGCAGGTTATGGAAAATTTTGGAAAAAGGTTGTAGTGGTGGTGGTGGTGGTGATGTAGAAAAATAGGAAAAGGGTGTACAAGATTTCTTGTCATCATTAAATTTACTTTTTAACAACTTTGATATGCCAATGGCCTGCGAAATAGAATAAGGATGTAATATTGGATATCAGCTATAAACCCAAAATAACTTAGTTAAGAATTGACTCAATAGGCAGACCCACAAATTTATTGCTTAAACATTCAAAAGTGAGCTAATAATCACTCAGAGAAACATTATAGCTTAAATAATGAAATTTGAGGATTTTCATAAGTCGTTCAAAGGGCACGTAAATGGGTCTTAAGTCGAAAGTTGATAATTTAGAAACATCCACTTAAATCATGAAAGGACATCACCTTCATGTAAAAGGCAACAACTTTTAGATGCTGCCCTGGTGGAATTTTATAATAAGAGAAATATTATTCCACATGAAAAATCCAATCAAAAGAAGCAGAACCATCAAAATAAGGTATATGTAATTTAGGAGATTTGGGGGAAAAAGGCAGTAGGAGAGGAAAAAATAGTTGTATTTTCTATTGATAATAACACTATCACCATTGAAACCAACGAGTTTCAATTTCAAGAAACGAAAGGAAGAGTGATATCCAAATAAAATAATATAAGCATATACATATCTATTTATGTATATTTACGTATACAAGATTATATATATATATATATATACATATTTGTATACACGTATATATATCATTGTGATATCCATTTATTTCTTCATTTCAAAATTGAAGTGTATTTCTTCATCGGGCTTAGGTACCTAAGCAAACTGTATGCATCAGTTTGATCTATATATGACTGCATATTTGATATGTATTTGATTAGGTGCTTAATATGTTGTCATATGATTGTAAAGGAGGAAAAATCTATAAAATATGCCACCTGATGAGTATATATTAGGACTAGATGCATACCAATATGATCTTGAGAGATGGTATAATATTTCATGATATTAAGACATGATATGAACCAATCCTGATTGATGTTGTGCTCTTAATCGAGTCCTTGCTTGATATATATTATTGATGTGATTACATTTTTTAATGTATTAAGTGAGGGCTAAGTTGTTGGTGATGTTTTTTGCCTTGTAGCCGCTTTAGACTAAAAGAGCCTTATTGCTACATAAGTATACATGTATGGTTGGGTCATTAGTAATGCTTTGATCTTCTTAACCATTCAAAGTTTAGTATTGTAAAGATTCCCTTTGGAGACTAGGGTTTTATAGACATCTTTCTCTATGATTGTTTATGCATTTGAGTGTTATCTGACATGTATTACATATGTATGTATATTGTAGTATCAGTATATTGTTATATATGAGCATGTAATTAAGTATTGTAGGATGACATGAGCTTCCTTAGTGAGGTTTAACTCCTCTTAATCTTAATTTTTAGGTCAACTATTATCAGCTTCACAACAATGACTTTAGAGGAGTGTTGGCTACAGAGTTTGTCTTATATATTTTTATTTACCTTTTTATGTAATTGTACTATAGCGTCTACAGTAACATGATTAAATATGATGTAAAATTTTCTGACATACATGATTATTATCTATTTATTACTTGGTTCATTACGCGTACCTATGTTATCATTTCTTTTTTGTGGGTTCTGTACATATATTTGTCATTAGTAGTCAGGTTGATGTGTGATTTGAGGGTTTTAATTCTCAAGTCTCATGTGTTGATCATGTGCTCGGTTCAGGTCGTAATAAAATTAGTATCAAAACACTAAGTTTACTTAATATAAGGCCTAGATGTCATTCTACTTGTCACTGTGGACATATAAAAATTGAACCCATATTTAAAAATAGCTCCTTAACTTGAAATATTCATTTGTTCTAATTGGTGGTACTGTCTATTCCTTTGTTTCATTTCAACATGAGTAGATAAACGTGATTCCTTCCTCTATAGCATTAGATAGGAGGTGCGGTAGGCACATGATGGTTAGGGCTCGAGGGCACTTATAAAGGAGTTAGGGGTGTCATAAGGAATTCTCGAGGCACCTACATTTAACATGTAAGTGTTTTTTACAAGGACAAAAGTCAATAATGCCATTTTTTGAGATTTGATGATGATGATATAGTAGATAATGATAATGTAGAAGCACTGACAATAACAAAGTTCACTATTGACAATAGTCCCTGAGTAAGAAAGTTCAGACATGCAACTATCAATAACGTATTTAAAGTTTCGTTCGCTACATTTTGATGGAATCATATCTAAAAAAGCCATCAACTTTCTAGATGAGGAGAAGATGGGAGATAGGAGGCTACATTATTCTAATATATAGTTAATGGACCTAATAGAGATGTTCTTATAAGGAGTGGATAAGGATTGATATTGAGACCACTTCCTTCTGTACTTGGGCATAGTGACCTAGACGTAGTTTAAAGAGAGGTTCATGTGCTATTTCCTCTCCTTCGCAATTTAAGAGGCACTCACATCATAATTCCTAAATCTACGTCGGGGAGATTGGATGACGGATGTGTACACCACATATTTCATCCAATTAAGTTAAGATGCCCCAAAAATCATTTCAAATGAACTAAGAAAGAATAATCAATATGTATTTGGATTAAGACCTCGTTTAACTAATATGATTTTTAATTATCGTAGGAAGTTTTCTTTCCTAATAAATATGGCTAAGTAGTTAGAGAGGATCCTTATAAGCCTTGATTAGTGGTGAACAGAGTAGAAAACATTCGACAGGACCTTCCAACTCTCAGTAATGGTGGCAGTAGTAGTTAAACTTCTTACCAAAATATAGCCAAAGCAGGAGCTCTCGATAGAAGATTGTTCGAACGCATAGGAGGATTTAGGTTTAGATCCGAGACTACTAGCAGTAGTAATGGTGGGTGGAACTTTGGACATAGTAGCTTAGGCTTGGCATCTTCTACTTATCAATAATATAGTAAGGAATTATAGCGCTAATGTTATATACTACAAGGAGCCTACTATAAAAATGGATAGTATGAACATATGATCAGAGATTACTTGACGATGGGACACCAACAATATTATTCTAGTATGGTACAACTAACATTTCAACAACAATAGAGAAGATTGCAGTTTAGTGGCCAGAAGTGTTAAGGATTTGGAAGGAGACATTAAGAAGATAGATTTGAAGGCCACAGATAAGGATAGTCTTTCAGCTCTCAGCAAGTAGGTCATAGTAGGTTAAAATGTTCACCTAGTATGTACAAGCTTCGAATGAGGTGGCATCAGATATTCTTCTTATCTTTGGACTAAAGCCAAAGTTCTAATAGATATGGGAGCACCCATCCCTTTATGTCATCAAATTTTATTATGAGACTGCATGTTGTATAGGATAGGATGGAAGATTTCTTTTCCATCTCCATATCTCTCAGTGATATTGTAGAGATATATCTAATTTACTATTTATGTCCCAAGAAAATTGATAGTAAGATATTGGCAAAAAAACTTAATGGCTTTCTCGACCATGAATTTTGATATAATATTAGGGATAGACTGGTTGTTTGGTCACTATGTCATGCTGGATTATAAAGAGAAGAAATTAGTATTTCAAATTCCAAGCGACATAGAGTTTGGTTAAGAGTGATAAAAGAACCATCTCATCCAATATAGTTTCAAAAATAGTAGCCAACAATTTGGTTAAACATGGATGTTAAGGATTCTTAGCCTTAATTAGGAATATATCCTCAAAAAATAATAATCTTCAAAATGTTCCATTAGTTTAAAAGTTTCTAAATATATTTCTTGAATAGTTACTATGACTATTTTTAGAGAGAGAAATCGAATTTTCATTGAACTAATACTTGGTACAGCTATGATCTCTATAACATTATAAAAAATGACACCTATAAAATTAAAAGAATTAAAAAAAACTACTTGATTTACTAGATAAAAGCTTCTTCAAACTTAACACATCACCATAAGGTGCCTTGGTACCATTTGTAAAGAAGAAAGATGATTCTCTCCAATTATATGTTAACTACCAGAAGTTAAATAAGGTGACCATTAGTAATAAGTATCCACTACAATGAATCGATGATCTGTGTGATCAACTTTAGGGTACTAGGTTTTTTTTTTAATAAAAAATTGACCTAAGGTCTAGATACCATCAATTGAGGATCAAAGAAGAAGATGTACCTAAAACTACCTTTAGAACTTAGTATGACCATTACAAATTCTTAGTAACGTCCTTTAGCCTTACTAACGCTCTAGTAGCCTTCATGGATCTAATAAGTAAGGTGTTTAAGTTGTTCTTAAATAGGTTAGCAATCATCTTTATCAATAGCATTTTGGTATCTTCACGAATGGATAAGAAACACGCGTAACACCTGAGAATTGTATTGTAGAAACTTAGAGAACATCAATTGTATGCTAAGATCTAAAAGTGTGAATTTTGGCTTAGGAGTATTACATTCTTAAGGCACATGATATCTAAGGATGAAATATAAGTAAACTTAAAAAATATGGAAGCTGTAACAAATTATAAAGGACAAAAGAAGATGATAGAAGTGTAAAACTTCATGGGATTGGCATGCTATTATCAAAGATTTGTCCAAGATTTTTTCAAGGTAGTGAACCCATTGACTCATCTAACATAGAAGAATGTTTTATTCGTTTATTCAAATACCTATAAGGAGATATTTCAAAAGCTAAATGAATGTTTAACCTTAACATTAGTACTAGCTTTACTAACTAAAAGTGGAGGATATCAATTATATTATGATGATTCAAGAATTAGTATAAGATGCATATTAATGTAAAATGATATGGTGATCACTTATGCTTCCAGATAGCTAAAAAAGTATGAGTAAAATTACATTACCATTCGGTCGACTGATCTATCCTTGTCCCAGATAATAAACTTTATATCATCATTCTTCTTATGCAAATATACTTCAAAATGTTTCTCTTCAATCATACCTATCCTTATACACACTGAAATAAAAATATCAATAGAAAAGATATCTTGTCATCATCAAAATAAAGTGGAACCTCCTTTGGTTCATCATGTTAGATCATAAAATATTGTTTTATGATACATGAATTTTGGGAGAGTTGTTTCTGAGTTGTTTATAATGTATGAATTTAGGGGGAGTTTTACTTCTTAATGACTTTTTGAGTATTTAAGTTTTGAATTTTGATAATATTTAATCTTGTGATTTTTTATCATGTAAAGGGGAAGAAATTTTAAATGGTTTTGAGAAAATCTAAGTGATATTATGAATTAGAAATAACATGTTTTTAGAGTTTATAAGTAATCATTTGATAATTTTAAAAAGAGAGAGAAAAATTATGTGATATTAGATTAAAGTTAAGCATAATGATTTATATTGTATATGATTTTCTTTTCATGTTTCTCTAATATCATATAGTTTTGTTATTATAAAAATTGGGGAAATTGTTGAGTCAGGAGAGGTTTCATGTAACACCCCAAAATTATTATCCTCAAATGCACAAGCTCTTATACTATTAATGTAACACCCACAAATTAATTCATAAAAAATTTAGATGTGCTCTGATACCACTTAATGTAACGTTCTTAAAATTTAATAACAAAAAAATCAGTAAATGTCTCTAAAAGGATATCAAATTTTGCAAAATCATTAAACAAATGATCCACCTTTGATTTAATAAAATCTAAATTGCAAACTGAGATCCACAAAAATAAATCTATCTCATGAAAAATGTTAATGGGCAAAGGGAGAGTTTCCAACTCAGTAAGAATTTCATATTTGTACCCTTGTAATATCCATCTCACACAAATAGTTGAACTATAAAAATTATTTAGGAATATCATATATTTATGTGTGTGTGTGTGTGTATCAATATATCAATATATCATAACACATTCCAAGACATACAAAATACAAATCTATGAGATGTAAATTCATGATATGCATAAATGTTAATCCAATTATCGATTTTAATTAATTCAAGTTATTTGCTTTATTATGAGTCCCACTTAATCTAGTGGACTATATTTAACGGTTCGCTGACTTAAATCATCATCTCGTAAATCTCAATCTCCATGTGAATAAACCAAATATAATATGCGCATAAATGAATGTATATATATGGCATAAGATACCTCTTGCTCACATATACTAATATCCCAGTACGTTAGAAATGAATATTTTTTAACTTTCAAAAATCTAAATATTATGTGATTATGTAATTTATTATACCAAAATAAATAT
>JAOXYD010121757.1:0-11183 GCA_028565735.1 Pinacopodium congolense | reverse complement strand
ATGGGTGAAGAGGAATCCTTACAATCTTCCTTTAAATGAGTGAAGAGTAATTCTTTCAATCACAATCAAAATACAACAATTTTAGTTCTCAATAATAGTCCCCAAAAATCACTCTTTCAAACTCAATTCAAGCTTATAAAATTGACATAATGGCTTGATAAAAAACAATGCAAGAAGGGGCTATTTATGCAACTTATGCAATATTAAAACTTGATGCATTCCCTAATGGTTATCCAATGCATCAATCAATATAAATCATTCATAATTCAGAATCAATACCAATGTATTAAATACCGTACCAGTACTAGTATCAGTACTGAATTTGTCTTTAAAATAGTACTGTACCGGTACCATTTTGAATAATTTTTTAAAATTATAAATTAGTTCTTAAATTTTATAAACTTTGTAAAATAATCTATAAATGTATTATATTGTGTAGTTTTTAACTTTAAATCTAAAAAGGCCACAATACAAAATTTTCCTTTTAATTTTTTTAATATTTTATTTTATTTTATTTTTTTGTATTGAACGATACTGGTCAGTACTATGCGTACCGGTTGGTATTGGCTAGTCTTGGCTGGTACTAACCGATATTTGAATCCAGTATAGAATTAAAGAATTCCGTATTGGTTTCAGTGGTATCAGCCGGTACGGTATTGAACACATTGATCAATAGCTAACGCAATTCAAATGTTCTTTATTCAAGGTCAAGAGTAACCTCTTAACAATCTTTTTAATGGTAAAGAGTAGCCTATAACTCAATTTACAACTAATATAAGATAAAATTCCCAAAGTAACACACAAAACACCTTAAATATGTTTCTCTTAGAACTAATATGAATAAATGATCCTAAATTTTTAGTAATAAAAATCATCACAATGAACGTCCTAGAATCTTAATACACCAAAAACCAATTGATTGAAGCAACAAAAATATAAAAAGGCATCTAAGAACAAGATTGAACAAATGAAATACAAGAGCTATCAATATGATAGCATTTCAATTTCAGCTCAATAAACTAACATTTTTAACTTTCCAAGGGCATATAATCATTATAATAAAGCTCTTAGAAGTTCAAAAAATCAATAAAAATAGATTTTAAAAATAGAAATGAGATTGTAGCATAAAACAATAAGATTGAATAAAGAAAACCCAAAACTATAAAAACTTTGAGTATGGTGGCTTTATAAGCTTAAATTTCTCTCAAAATGACATCATGATCTTAGAAAATGCCTTATGACTCATATATATAGAGTTTAAGAGTGAATGGAGTTATTAGAAGCAAGAAATTTTTATTTAAGTTTTTAAAATTCGTTAAGGACAAAATCCAAAACCAGCCATTACTCTATTGGAATTCGCAGCATTGATCGATCGATCGATCATAGTTCAATTAACCTATGGATTAGTTAGTTTAATTGACTAGTGGATTAGTTGACTAATCTTTAATAAGTTGACTGATGTAACTAAAAACTGAAGAATTGGTTGACCTATGATTAAACGATCTGCCTATATATGGTTAGAATGCATTTCTAGGTCCTGTAACTTTGTATAATACATTTAGAACTATCCAATTAATTTCTTTCTTCTCAAAATCAATTTAAATAAGTTTTAAATCATTTCATAATTCAAATATGATATCAAGACATATAAATTAAGATGAAAAACATAGAAAATGTTAGTTTATGATAAATTCAACTAAACTTTGAAACTTTAGTTTTAAAAAAATTCTAAACCAAAACATAAACTAACCAAGTTTGTTTCTTTTGATCTAAAAACACTTAATATAAATTTCAAAACACATCTTAAACCTGTTTCGAAAGCTAGATTGGTTCAAACAAATTAAATACAAAATTTGACCTATTAGATGAAAGTTTCATACTAGGTTATTATTATATTACTTTTCCAAAAATTTATCAACTTCCACAAGCATTTAAAATACAAAAAAACGAACCATACTTTGACATAAACACAATCAAACACTGATAGGGATTTATTTTATCATGTTTTATTATGTAATTTCATTTGGATTCATCCTTACTTTTGATGAAAAAGTTTTCAAATTATGTCATATTATGTTGAATGATAGATTGGAGGTGTTAACACTTGTTTTGGATGAAAAGGCCAAGTTTTAGGAGGAATTGGAGCAAAAATGGAGTAAAGATTGTGATAATGTAAGCTATACAGCGGTTTGAGGAGGGTTATACGGTGGTCTAGCAGGCCACCGTATAACTTCGAGGTTTGGGACATAAACGGCGGGTTAATAAATCACCATATAAGCCACCAAGCCGCTGTATTATTGTCTATTAACAAAAAAAGGGGGGGTAGATCAGCCTTTTTCCTAACTTCAACTTACCCTAATTAGAAAGGGTATATAAACCCTCCCAAGAGGCAAAAATAGGGGAGACCAGCAACCATTACATTCTCTTATGTTTTTCACCTTGTTTTCATATAAACCTCTCTATGTTCTTAGTTTTTTAGTGATTTTTCTACTATTTTGATTTCAATCCATTTAGATCAATGTTATAGGTAGTTTTATGTTTTGAATACAATTGTTCAATGATCTTTATTTATATTTTCTTATTTCTATGTTTTAAGGTGATTAGATTGGATGTTTGTTAAGTTTTGGGTTTGAACTTTATGGATAATGTATGGATATTATATTTCATATTAATAAATGGATTTCATTTCTATGTCCAACCTTTATTACAGTTGTTTAAGCTTCATTTCCTATTATTTTAGGTCTTATTAAGTTAATTTTTAGCATGTGGGGTGATTTCTTAGGATTGCTAGAATTTCTATTTTGTTTATGTTAGCTTGAGTTTTGTGAATTTGGTTGTATTTAGTTAATTTTTAGTATGAAAAGCTTGAGTTTTATTAGACTAAGCATTGAATTACAATTTTCATTACTTGTCTTGAATTTTCAAGTATGGGTTATGTTTATTTGATCTTTGTTTTGATTATTTTGAAAGGGTGTGGCTAAATTCATAAGGGTTTTGAAGGTATTAAAGGGTTTAGGGATAATTAATTGTGAGAATGAAATTGGGCTTTTATTGAATTGTTATTTTTAGGCTTAAGTTGGTTTGGAACTTCAGTTTAATGTCAGGAATTAGGTGTAATTTTTAGGCCTGATCACCCTTTTAGTAATTTCCTAATTCAAATGCTAGGATTGATCTTTTGATATTTAATAGTCAATAACGAGTTCCGAAAGTAACAACAGACTAATTGGATTTGTAAATAAACTTAATCAATTAGTCTAAGGTTCTAATTCTTTAGGTTACATTTTCTAAACTTACGAGTTAGTGGACTAAGTTAGTCATTCCTTATTACCTAGTGATTTTTCGCTATTAAACTTAGAGAGCTTATTTTAGGTTATAATGAAGTAAGGAGTAGGTTTGAAGCTTGTTAAATTTACTTATTTTAGAGAAATAGAGGATTTGAAAGCTTGTTCGAACCTATAGGCTAATACTTTAGTTAAAGAGCCATTCATTTAAATTCAAGGATCAACAATTATCTTAGAATCTCGATAATACCTTCAGCCAATTTCTTTAGTTTATCATCTTTTGCATTGTGTTTATTAGTTTATCATCTTTTTCATTATTTCTATCTCTTTAGTTGCATTTATTACATTTTAGTTTATTTAGTTCTCATTGCATCAGAGGTTTTTATATTTATTTTTTTCTCCATACAACATTTGAGATAGTATTTACATCCTAGTTCCTTTTGGTTTGATCCTAACTTACCCTATTATACAGTTAGGTATTTAGGAATTTATTATTTGGTAATTTGCTATAAGCTATCAATCCCGTAAAAAAATATTTCAAAACACTTAGACTTGTCAAGAGGTATACTTTAAGACAATTCACCACATTACCTTTTGGTTATGTAATTTTATACTAATGTATCATTCTAAAGCATTTCCTAACATGTTAATGTCATAATCACATTCAACTAATCATAAATCATTTATCTAAAACTTATATTCAAAAGTAAATATAAATATGACATGCAAAAGTGAGCCATTTCCAAGAATTGATTCATATCAAGTTTATGTTACATACCAAGACATAATCTTAAGCCTAATTATACTTGATCTTTTTTTTTCTTAATCTTTACTTCAACACTTTAATGCTTGTTCTAATCTTCATTTCTTTATGAATGATATTCTACCTTAGGTTCTAACATTTGTCCTTGCACATATTGCATCAACCTATCTTACTAAAAGCATCAAAACTAAACCATTAGCAATAAGAATGTTTTTTCATCATCAAAACACATGATTGGAATCTCTCTTCGTTCAAAAATTTCCTCCTTTTTAATGGTGACAAAACATGTGATATTAAGAATACATAATACACATATGTAAAAAAGTTTATGTCAATGCACTTTTATTACTTAGTCTAATATTAAATAAGCTCAAATAAATCAATCTTTAATAATGCCAAATCAAATAAAATTATGGCCAACTGTTGAGGTAAGAATACCAGTCAACAAGTAATAAAGTAGAATATTTTTAAGACTCCAGAATGTCAAACCTACAAGAAAAATATTTCGAGTACTAGATCACTCAAATTACAATTATCTAAAGAAGCCCAAGATTGCCAAATTAAAAGGGTTAGAACTACTAAATTAACCTAAAAGCCTCCAATAATGCAAAGGATTCCAAATTTCTTTAAAGATTACCAAATTAAATAATTAGCTAAGGCTTAGGCTTTAAATGGTTCAGTTAAGTTATGAGAAGGGTTAAACTATCTAATATACGATCTTCACTAATTCAAGACAAAACTATGGTCAAGTCAATGCTTTATCTATAACATTTCTATTCTATGGTTTGATCTACCTATAGATAAAAAAAATTAAACTTAAAGTTTAAGAGATTTTAACCTAAAAATTCCTATTTCTAAATTAGCACCCTCATGATAATCAAAGTTTGGTCATCCATTGATTAAAATCATGTTGTTTGCTGATTTTTTTTCAAAGATTAAAGTACACAATAATTAGATCCTTGTTCATCTAATGATTTTATCTTAAATGGCCAATTTAAGATAACTATTAAGCATTCAAAACAAATAAAGATTATCATTCAACATATGTTAAGAACTTGGTCAATCCAATTAATAACTTGTACTTAACTCAGATTTAGATTAAAAAAAACACACACACACACACATAACCCCCCAACATATATAAATCACTGAATAATAAAGATTAAATTAAAACGTCATGTTCTTTAATAGATGTAAAGAAAGAGAATGAAACAAGAGATTAAAGGTTTATATTGAACAAAATGTAGCTCCAAACTATTATACAACATTCAATTACATTTATAAACTCTTGGAATCCTTAAAAACAACTTTAAATAACTAAATACAAAGCTGAAAAAGAAATCAAAGAAGAAAACTTAACCTAGAGAATGTAGAAGAAAAATCTATGCTAGATTTGATTTTGGCAGCACTAATTAGTGATTTCCTTTTGCAAAAATAAGTTCTTTGGCTTTATATGTATGTCTGGAGCAAATTAGAAGTAAGTTGAACAAGTTGCAGCCAATAGAGAGGAAGATCTATCTAGAAATGTCTTGACTGTTACTTAAACGACACTTGAAAAGGAGATAAACGACGCATTTTAGCTATTTGCATTTAACCCCTAAAACTAACTTAAATGTAGGTTTTAGAGACTTAAAAGTTAGTATGAATAACCAATTCATCAAAAAATACCAATTAAAATATTTCCTTAATCATTTAATCATCCAACTAATTATTAAGATGTTATATGATTAATCAAGCATGTAAAATAACAAATAACTTAAAATGACTTAATATCCTTTCAAACTTCAACCTAAGTTGCAAAATTCATTTCCATATATAAAATGAACATTCACAAAGCAAAATTAATCAAATTTTAAGAAAACTCACACCTTTATACTCATTAAACATAAACTTAAGCATAATATGTGAGTTTTTAAGGCTTTTTTGAGAAGTCACTCAATCTTTTTACGTGAAGATGAACTATTTGTCAAAAACATCCCTAGTTACTCAATTGAGTTATCTCACATCAACTACCTACTAACACCACTCTTTAACTTTAACTAATTGGTTCAAAACCAGTGAAGTGAATGAAACTTCCTCACTTTTTCACATCTTAGCACACTTTTTTTTCTTTATTTATTTATTTATTTTTATTTAAACTTTAATAAGATGAAGAAATGTTTTAAAAAAGTTTCAAATCACCTTAGAAATATGCATTTTATACATAAAAAATCATAATTCTCATTAGATATCCATTATCCAAAACACAAAGTAATCAAAGTTCATTATTAATAAACATGATTAATTAAGAATATAACATCTTAAATCATCAAGATAATTGAAATTAAAAGGAAAATTTTAAATGATACCATTAAAATCAAAAAAATTCCACAAATTATAGATTATCTTTAAAAAGATGATAAAATGAAGTACTTACAAATAAATAAATACAAGTTTGAAACAATCTATCCCTCTCCATACACTTAAACTAAGCATTGTCCTCAATATTCATAAAATAAAGAAAAAAACACAATATGGGAGATAAGGAAATAGATAGAACTCAAATAAGAATGATAATATCGCTTGACACTCCATTAAAGTGTACATTGAAATTCGATCATTGCTTGCAGTACACTGGAAATGATAGATAGAAAATGGAAGCACAAGACACAATAATAACAAAAACCATAATCCATATATATAAATATCATATTAAAGTACATAATGGAGTCAAAATACATCAGAAGAACCCAAAATACATGATAAGCAACCAAAATACAACCGAGGAAACAAAATATAATTAAAAAGGAAACACACTGAAAATAAATAACAAAAGTACAAAGTCTATAAACAAAATGTGATCCATTAACATTTGGAAATTGGGGCTCGGACCCTAGCTATCCTTTATCTACTAGAGATGTTGGACAATATGGCTAATCCTTTACTTTATTTCATCAATATGAGATCTAAGCTCAGAGAAGCCAATTGCTATGTAACTCTCAATCCTCAATAGCATAGACATCCAATCATTAGGGGATAGCTTAAAAAGAGGTACATAGACTGGAGTAGGATATGTTGGTAAGGGCTCATGCACACTCGAAGTGGCCTCTAAGGAAGCCTTCCTGATACCCTCCTTTAGACTTAACTTAAGAATAAGTGTTAGAATATCTACATCGTCAACAACTCGCCCCTTATAGTAGTCAAAAGATGGACTTATGCCACTCCCCTTTAACTCAAGCATAAGACCATAACTTTAATGTAGAATGGACAATCTAATTGGATGGCTGGACTACTACCTCACCATCAAAGACACATCTACTTTCTGAAATATCCTCATGAGCAAGCATAGGAAGCAGAAGTTCCTACTTTGGTGAGGGCATATTTTAAAAAATAAATCCAGTAACTGGCAAGCCCTTTACAACTTATAGTCTATGAAGCATATTACACAAATATAAGTATCTGTAAACCTAATCTCAATAAATCCACTAGCCCTCGAAATCACATTAGCACTTAAGAATGCTATTGCAATGTGATCCCTAATGTTTAACTAATAAATGGGGTATCTTTTTCTATCAAGAGAGATAATCAATCCTAAAATAACTCAGTCTCAATAATAAAAATCAGGGAATGGAAGTAACTGAATCACCTCGTTAACTTATCAACTTTAAAAACATATGTATCTCCTATATCAGGTATCCCTAATAATGTAGATAAAAATGAACAAGTGATAATGATGGAGATACTTGGGACCATGGAACGAATATTAAGGATCTCCAAGTTGTTCTTCTCTTCAATGTTGCTAAAGAACACTCAAACCAACTACGAATAATATGGCCCAACTAGCGTTATAACAAGAAGCCATTGGAGGGCTTGAAAAATACTATATACATTACACTCAACCTCCAAATTAGGCTTCGTTAACCACTCGACAACAATCTTGTTTGGAATATAGGCTTTGAACTAATGGAAATTCTCATGAGTCGTAAAGTGAGAACTAATGAATGCATGGCCTTTTTCTTGAACTCGAAGCTCCAAAAGATTGCCTTCGTATTATTTGAATAAAAACTATTCAACAAATAACTTAAAAGGAGTCAGAAAATAACCTGAAAATTGATAATTTTTTGTAGTGAGGTTTGCTAGAAAATTCCTTAAATTATGATGAAATAGTTAAGTTACAAAATTGGTACCATTTGAAATTTAATGAAAATTTGAACACAATAATACTAATATTTAAGTGAATAAAGGCCTAAAATGCTTGAAAAATTGAAAAATATACTTAGTAATGTGAATAGTAAAACTAAAGAGTTTTAGAGGATTTTTGGACAAATTTAGTGTTTTTAGAATGAATTGATGCTATAATCTTGTAGAAAATGGAAAATGTGACAAATAGAGACCCAAAACATGCGGTTTGGCAAATAAATGAGCAATAACTAAGGATTAGAAGGTTTAGGGGCAAAAAATACGGAGAACATAAGCATGAGGAAGAAGAAGAAGATAGGTGAAGCTATGTTGTTTTGTCTATTTTACGGATTTAAATGGTTGTTGCTGAGAGCTAAACGGTGCTATTTAAGTGTCACCATTTAAGTCCCCCTAAAAAGGTAAAACAGTAATTTAGAAGGGTTAAATCCTGCCATTTAACACCCACTATTTAGGTCTCCAAAAAGTAATTCTAAGCATGAAAAATCACACCAAACTTCACCACATTAATCTTAATTGAAGTCCTAACAATTCTAGATGGATTAAACCAAAATTTGATCACAAACTAGGCTTAAAATACTTAAAACATAGAGAAATTAAATAAAAAGGAATAAGACACACTTAAAAGAAAAACTAAGCCTAAAAGAATACGAATAACACATAAAATAAAACCAAAGCACACACACTAAGATCTAACCAAAAAAATCTAAAGGAAACATAAAAGGAAAACATACTAATTCTAAGAAAATAAACAAAAGATAAGCACATTAAGATCATACATAATTGAGATCATACATAAATTAAAGCTTGTGAAAATAATTTAAAAAAACAGTAAATAAACCAAAGCAAACACACTAGACTCTAAAAAAGGATTCCTAAAAGAGGTTTTTGAAAATAAAAATAAAAATAAAAAGAAACACACAAAAAGACTAGATATTAAAGGCTTTAAAACACACAGCAAAAGCACACTTAATTAAATTAAAACTAAAGCACACTAAATTGAAACAAAAGATCTTAATTTAAGGTTGAGTTGCCTCTTTAAAAGAACTTTTTAAAGGTCTTTTCACTGGACCTTAAGGTTAGAGAATTTTAAGTCTTTTGCTTGGTCCAGAATCCAACTCCTTTACTTCATCATTCTCAGAATAAGAATAGACCAAATTTTGATCGGCTCTTAAGCATTCAATGAATTTTCAAAAGGTTGGTTTTGACCCTTCATGGAACACTACTAATGAATTTTATGCTTAGCAAAAGACCATGGTAAAAAGTCTTAAATTAACATGTCTGGCCTATAATCGAAAGCTTGAACACCAATGAAATCAATAATCTTAACAAACTTATCTTTCATGACAATTTCAAGAACCTTAACAACATGCTCTTCCACTTGAAGCCCATCCTTAATACTAGTGAAATCCATATCATCATCATTCAATTATCATCAAATATGAATGCAATAACACTATCTTTACTCTTTAAAACTTCATCATACCTTTTAATCCCTTCCTTCCAACAACTTAAGCGTTTTACTTACATTCATCACAATTCACATCATATTGCTCAAAATTAATTGGAAGCCTATCATCATCACTATCATATCAAAAGATCCTAACACATCTTGCTTTGATGCAACATTGGCATGTAGGATAGGTGGATGAATTGGTTTGATTAACTTCATTAACAACTCCTTTAAGTTAGGCTAAAAGACTTCTAGCTCTTCTACAATGGACTTATGTCTAGCTAAATGCTCATCTAGTTGCGATAAATTAATAAATGGGATGCACAAATTTTGAAATAACTATGAATATCTCCTAAATCAATCATCTAATGGCTAAGGATATAGAATTATAGGTTTATAGGATTTGACATTTGGATCAGCAAATAAGCTAGGTGGATCTTGAGTATGCTTAACTTCTTTTTCTTCTTTTTTACTTTCCATCACTTTTTTTTCACTCTCGACTACACCTATATCCTCCATTAAATGACTACTTTGAACAGTGATGGCTATAATATTCTCTCTAGGGGTACATCACAATCAATTGTAATTTCAACCATACAAAAAAATAACTCTTTGCAATAAAAAAAACAAAGAAAAATCATTGCAAATATATGCAATTACATCACAATCATCAATAATCATTAATTAATTAAATTCAATATTAACTCTTATCATATACTCCCCCTATATCATACATAATTTCACATTTTCATATACAAGCTTAATCTCACATAATATCACTTAAAACTCTCCCCTTTTTTGGAATCACCAAAAGGGTATAAACATATCAAACAATTTATCCTAAGAGAGCAAGAGAAGTAATAAAGAAGAGATATGTGATAAAAAGCTTATGAAGAAGTAGTAAATGACATAAATAAATGAAAATTGTCATATAACTAAAAGTATGAATAAATCAACAAAAATGAAAGAATAACAACTCAAAAAACACTAACAAGTATTTACAAGAGGTGAAGGAGGAAGCTGAGAGAGGAGCTCGCAAAAAACAAAGGTATGCTCATGTAGAATAGCAGCATGCTCGGACAGTAAGGCAATGTGCTCGTCTATCTTCTTATGAAGGGAAGTTAAGTCAAACTCTTGATCATTAGGAACACACTGAACACCAACAGAAGTACCCTCATCCTCAAGGATCATGGTAGGAGTATGGCTTAAAGCTGGTGTAGTCTCAATAAGATCATCAAGAAGAATAGGTGTAGCAGAATGGTACTGACACTAATGAGGTTAAGTCATTTAACCCTCAACAGTTTAACAGCCTATGCGCTTTAGAGAATTTTGATCAAAAAA
Organism: Pinacopodium congolense; assembly: GCA_028565735.1. Lineage (NCBI taxonomy): Eukaryota > Viridiplantae > Streptophyta > Magnoliopsida > Malpighiales > Erythroxylaceae > Pinacopodium > Pinacopodium congolense. The sequence continues at coordinate 169 of JAOXYD010121757.1, read as the reverse complement.
TGAATAAGACTCAAAATCATCTTCCATATGAGGGATCTGGAAATAATGGAAGATGTGACCAAGGAAGAGAGCATAAGGAATGTGATGGCCTCTTTTCTTAGAGCAAATAAAATAAATCATATTATGCAAGATGAAATCACCCAAATAGATTTTCTCATCAAGAATTAGA
>JAOXYD010121746.1:0-11184 GCA_028565735.1 Pinacopodium congolense | reverse complement strand
CAAAGTTCTATTCAGTTTTTTAAAAATTGTTTTTCTAGATACACCTAAATTGTTTCTGTTTTTCTATTCATATGTTAACTTCGTCTTTTGATTATCTAAATCCGTTTCTAGGGTGCAAACTTATTGTGATTAGTTTGTCTATGATCTCAAGATTATGAAAGTACTTTTGGTTTGATTTTTAAGTTCATATATCTTTTATTTAGAGTCCAAATTTGAAGAATGCTTTAAACTTTCTAGATTTAGTGCACTTTCTTTCATTCATATATTTGAGCATTTAAATCTAATTTTTTTCTTCCAAATTATTGTTTTCTGTTTGTTTTGTAGCGAATATTTGACTAAATTTTTATAGGGTTATTTGAATGTTTGGAAGTATTTATTTTCATATCCATCAAATCTGTCCAGGTTTGGTCTATGTGAATTTTTAGATTGTGATTTATCTATCATTCACTTTTTTAATGCATTAAATCCATCATATTAATTTTTTTTAGCTTTCAATAGTGTCATTGATCATTCATTTCATTTTTGAAAGCATTAGAACCATTAGTTTAATTGTGCTTTAAGTGAAACACATCCATAAGTGTTCTTAGTTACTTATGAAGGGGTAATTTGAATTATCAGGTTTCTTTTCATCTAGGATAAAAGAAGATTTAAATTAAGTGATTCAATAATTTTGAATTGGATTGTCTTATGGTTTGTATGAGCATTAGAGATTGCATAAGGCATTAACATTACATTGATTGCATTTGAGTCCCTTTCTTGAATTGATTGTGATCAAGTTTTTCATAAGCTATATAAGCTTGAGTTAAGGCTTTGGTAGCCTAAGTTTAGGGTTTTTTTTATGGGAAAGAAAATAGTGTATTTCGGTTGTATTTGTAAGGTGTTACTCTTCACCCATTAGAAAGTAAGATCGGTTGGGTTCCTCTTATCCTTAAGAATCAAGATTGGTTAGGTTCCTCTTTACCCTTATAATTCAAGACTATTGTGTGGGTTCTTCTTGACCTTTGTGAATCAAGATTGTATTAGATTTCTCTTGACTTTGGCTAACAAGATTGTTGTAAGTGTTACTCCTTACCCTAGAAGAAAGATTGTAATTGTTTTGATTTTTTAGTAAAGAACAATATCTAACAAGTAGTTGGAGAGGAAATGTAGTCTATTTGTGGGTTGGTGAACTTTTTTAAATTCTTGTGTGTGTCTCTCTCTTCCCTTCTCTCTTTATTTATCACTTGTTGTGTGCTTTAATTTTCAAGTTATTTGTTATCAATTTGGCATTTACTTTTGCATATCTTTTTGAATTGAATTATCTTTGGTAATAAGTTTAATTTGTTAAAAATGTTTTTTTAATACTCAATTCAACCCCCCCTCTTGAGTGCCTATAGAGCTTACACTATTAGTAGGTTTAATTCATCTGAAAGCTTTGTTATGAGGGCTTATGTTAGTCTATCTTAGATGGATGTGAATGAAGGATTATCATAAGAAATTATACAAGAACTTAAGGAACTATTTTGATATTTTAAAATTTTAGGGATTAGATTCATAATTGCCTAAACTATAAAGAATTCAATGTGATTAGCCCTTAAAAATTCATATAATATAAATTATTTTTAAATATATATTTCTGTACATTTATCTTAAAATTAGAGCAAAAAAAAATATTGAATCTAATTTTGCTACCTAAGACTAAAATATATTATTTTCTGACCTTCCATACAGAAATTATGTAATTAAACATAAAAAAATGTCATAAAGAATTACATAAGTTATTTAAGTTACTTTTAAATAAATTCATTGCAAACATTAAATTATCATAATAGATGTTAGAAATGTTTTTAGATAACAATTATTTATAATAAAAAGGAATTAATAAAAAGTGAAAATGTATTTAGATATGTAAAGACATTAAATAATTTAATGCATTTTAAAATTGCTTTATAAAAAAATTAAGTTGTTAAAGCAATATTAAAATTTTTATTACATGGAGATTATATATAATGATAAAAATTATACATTCTTATCCTAAAATAATCATGTTTTTTTGGTTCATCAACAATAAATATAAAGATGAACTATTTTTTTTGAAAAATAACGTTGAATTAAGTTAGTTCCTTTTTTATTGATCAAACCCATTTTTTATTATTTGAGTTCATGCTTACATTTTATTTTAGTAAAAATATTAATTTAAAGTTTTTAAAAATAAATATTAATTTAAAGTTGAAATTCAAACTAATGATAACATAATGTATGATTTATGAATTCAAAATAAATCAATATTCTTAATAACATAATATTATAACTAAGGTGCTTTAATGAAGTTCAATTCAAGATTCAACTACTTAAGCATAGATTTTATGCATTTATGCAAGCGTATGTCAAAAAGTAAAAATGAATTTTCTACTTAAAAATTTCAAGGCAAAGAATTCTACGTGAGATCAATATGCTAATTCGATGAATATGCAAAATATTGATGATTATCTTAACCACTTTCTTAATCACTATAATATTGTTAGAAAAGGAAAGGGTACGCAGTAAAAGCAACAACATAATAATAATAATAATCTTTTTCTACTTGAATAAAATAATAAGGAGAAAATATGAATGTACAAAGTAAATCAATTAGAAGAATGTTAAGAGTGGTTTATATTGGGATTTATGCCATGTTTTAATGTGTGTTTTGTCCTAAATATCTATAAAATTGACCTATTTATGAATTCTTTTGATTAAACAACAGTTTCAAATCTATATGGACTTAACTAGATTGAGAAGAATAAAAAAGGAACTCAAAGCTGCAAATGGAAGCAATTTGAGGTACTTTTAGAATAAGAAAAGTTGTGAAATTAATTTGAGGACTTAGAGCTTCAGGTTATGAAGTTTCACACCAAGTTTGAAGATCATATGATAAGCTATTAAGGATACATCAAGAGAAGAGCAAGGGGAGATCAAACAAGCATCAATTTTGGTATGGAAGATTTGGTGATGTATTAGGTATAACTTTAGAAATCAAATTGCTGTAACATTTTCTGAGGAGTAAGAACATCATGTGAAGAACATACATACCAAATCTCATGCCCATTAGAGGTGTAAAGAAGAAGTTATAGTAGAAAATTTAAAGAGGGGTAGAAGTTGTCAAATTTTAGGACTTAAACAGCGATAGGTAAACGACATTGTTTAGGTGCTTACAAACTGCCATTTAAGTAACTGTTATGCATCATTTTTCATATTTTAAGGACAAACTTGACCAAATCACTTTGAGATTATTCCAAAACCCTAGCAGCCATTTAGGAGAGTATAAATACTCTTATTTCTAGCTTTCGTACCTAGTTTTTACATTAGACATGAATTAAGCATTCATAATTTTTAGGTTTTTACATAGTTTTCCATTATTTTTGTTTAATTATATTTTGCTTAATGATTTTTCTTTGGAGGAGCATTCGAGTGTTAAATGGATTCCAGCAGGGAGTGACCATCTTTGTGTTGGTTTTTTATTATTTATATTTTTCCATTTGTGTTGAATCTTTTTGCACATATTATTTAATGGTTATGCTCTATTTTCTTCATTCTTGGTTTCTACTGATTAATATGTGTGAGTAATCTATTTTGGTTAAGGTTAGGAGAGTATTTATGTTGAATAGATTAGATGAATGATAATTTGCATTGATTGAGTGCTTGCTTCTTCTGATCTAGCGTGATCACCTAGGTTAGACCATTAGGTAATTTGAATTCCATGAACATTTGCTTTTATTTAGTGAGATGAACGTCGTTTTGTAGTGTGTTCCTACTGGTTGTCCACGGCCTCTATGTCTTCCCTCACCCTTCTTATCTCTTCCCTTTTACTATCTAAACCCAGTTCTCTTCCTTATACCCCAAGTTCTTGTACTCTTGTCGCCCGATCCCCTTCTCCTAGCCAAATCCTCTACCTTTGATGAAGAACCCTAACCTTTCTTCTGTGTCTCCTATCCTTACCCTAAGCACCTCCTCCTCTAGGGTTTCTCTGACCCCTATTAACCCTATGTTGGCATCGCCTAAACCCATACCACCCTCTCTCCTAAACCTTTATCTTCTGTCTCCAGCTAGCATTCCTCCTAACCCCCTTTCCAACCATCTTCCTTCTCTTTCATCCTTTAATTCTCTTGAACTTGCCAACTCTGCTCTTAAAGAATATGAGAAATCCTCTCCTAGTCATACTTAGAAGGTAGTCCTTTCTGACACTTTGGTGAACACTTTGGAGTTCATTTTAAGTTTGATTCAGAGGCAGGTATGCAGTCAGTTCTCTAGAAGGGGCCTTGGCATGTCCAAGGTAAAACATTGTTTTTGAAGAAATGGAATCTCAATGTAGGTATACATAAGGAGATTCAATCAACCCTAGTCTGGGGTTCAATTTTATATATACCCAGGTATTACTGGAATAATGAGGGTCTAAGCCACATAGCTGGCTCTGTCAGCAAGCCGATGCTGTTGGATACGCTTACAACAAATCTTTCTAGGGCAAGTTTTGCTAGACTATATGTAGAGATGGATCTTCACAAAGCTTGGTCAAGTAGCTTTCACCTTTCTACTTATGATGAGAGAGGGGAGCTCTCTCTTCGAGAGATTTGTGGGGAGTACAAATGGAAGCCAGATTAGGGTGACTAGCAAAAAGAATGGAAACCGACTAGAAGAACCTTTGAGAGAGGAACTCAATTTGAATTGTGGCAGCTGAAGGCTCAGGCTCCAACTATTGCAACTCAGATAACTAGAGTGAATGTTGAACATGATCCACCTATAGCGGACATTGAGAAGCCAATTATCCAATCTACTCCTATTGAGGGACCCCAAAGGAGAATGACAATCAACTAATGCAAGTTGCCTAGGTGTATAAGAAACTCACCACACCCCAAGTGGAAAGGAAGCCACAGTAGGAGCGCCTTGTGGATAACACTAACCTTACTGGTAAAGATTTTGGTAACCCTTTTGACTTGATTGAATCTATTTTGGTCACTAACATTGCTAGAGAGGTCCCTTTATTTAATAATCAAGAAGACTTTACTATTAAGACAAATAGGTGATCTCGATGAAAGATTAAATCGCATGAGGTATCTATATTTTCTCTGCCTGTTATTAAGTTGTTATTTTTTTTGGAATATTAGGGGTCTTAATAATACTAGGAAGCAATTAGCCACTAAGAGTTTCCTCAAGTCGCTTTCAGGGTCTTTCATCTATCTTAGTGAAACTAGAATTAAGTCTTTTTCCCGTCGGGATAGAATCTGTAGGTTTTTGTTCCCTGTTTGGTCCTGCTGTAGTAAGCTAGCTCTTTCCACTAATTCCATTTTAGTTATAGCTTAGGACCCTAATCTCTGCTCTTGCACTCCTCATACCCTCACTGATTAACTCATCCATTTAGAAGTGATGCCTATTCATCAAGCTACTCCCTTCTATGTCTCTTGCATTTCTAGGTCCAACAATAATAATCATAGGAAGAATCTTTGGTCTACTATTACCTTCATTGCTTAGAATATTAACAATCAACCTTGGCTTGTTATTGGGGACTTTAATGTAATTTTATTCACCCAAGATGTAGATCATGTTAGTCATTGTGCCATTAATGGTATGAAGGACTTCAAAGATTGTGCTGATAGTTGTTCCTTGTTTAATCTTAACTCCAGTGGCCTAGTTTCACCTGGTCAAACAAACAACCAAGTGACCTTTTCATTTCTATAAAGCTCGATAGATCTCTCATCAATTCTTATTGGCTTATGTGATTCCCTTACTCTCATTGTCTAATTGGTAATCCTAACATCTCTGATCACTCCCCTCTTCCAGTTCAGGCTCTGCTCTCTCCCTTTAAAAGAGCTTCTCCCATTTGTTTTTCCAACTTTCTTACTTCTCACCTTGATTTTCTCCAGACTATTAAAGATACCTGGTCTACTCTTGTGGATGGTACTCTGATGTTCTGTGACATTTCCAAGTTAAAAATGGTTTAAAATGAGCTTAAGTCTTTAAACACTCAAAAGGTGGGTAACCTGCATGAGAGAGTTAATTCCAATCGAGCCAATGTTAATCAGATTTAGAATCAACTTAGGTCCAATCCTAGTAATTCTTTCCTTCTTCAATAGGATAAGGAAGTAATTGCTAACCCTTTAAAGTCTCTCGAGGATCAAGATAGTTTCTATCAACAGTCTTTTCGTATTCAATGGTTGAAAGAGGGCAATAGGAATACTAAATTTTTTCACCAATCTTTCATTTCCTATAGGAGTAGGAACAATATCCACTCTCTCATTGATAGCATAAGCCATCAGGTTATCAAGTTTGAGAATATTCAAAAGAATTTTGTTGACTTTTTCCAAATTATTATAAGGACTAAGAAAGATCTTCATTACCTAAAGGAGTATCTTTTCTCTCTCTTCCCTATTCCCATATCGGATGGTTTTTTCATTGATTTAAATTCCCCTATTTCTACCCTTGAGATCAAGGAGGTGTTCAACTCCTTTAATCCCTATAAGGCTCCAGGCCCTAACGATTTTAATGGCTTTTTCTTTTTAAAAAAACGTGGCATATAATTGGTGACGACATTACTAATGCCATCCAAGATTTCTTCCAACAAGGCAAATTGCTTAAGGAACTTAATTCGACCTTCATCTCTATTATTCTTAAGACTGCTTACCCTTCCTATGTCACTTACTTTCAGCCTATATCTTGTTGTAACTTGATCTATAAAGCCATCTCTAAAATCCTAGCTAATAGGCTCAAACATGTACTCCCTAACATTATCAGCCCTAACTAACCTATTTTTATAAAAAATCGTATGATTGGTGACAACATTTTATTGGCCCAGGAAGTCTTTAGGAATTACCACTTGGACAATGGCCATCAGCATTGATCCCTCAAAATTAACCTTAAAAAAGCCTATGAATCTATTTACTTGGACTTCTTAACTTCTATCCTTCAAACCTTAGGCTTCCCCACTCCTTTAATTGGATGGGTTAGGGAGTGTATCTACTCTCCCTCTTACTCTATCCTGATAAATAGGAATTCTTCCAAGTTCTTTAAAGGTAAATCTAGGCTTAGATAAGGGGATCATTTATCCAAGGTTTAAAATATCATTATGTTCTGGCCGGTACCGACCGAAATTTGTCGTTCCGTACCAAAAATGGAACGGTAAACCTTCATTTCATTTTGGTGATAAATATTGGTCGGTACTAGCTGTTTTGGTCGATAACAGCCAATATTCGGTCTCCAGTATGGTACTGGGGATTGAAATGAAAATAACAAAAATTAGAGACAAAAAATCAGAAAACCCACCTTATCTTCGCCACCCCTCCCCAGTAATAGTCTCCTCTTACCTACCTCCCTCCAATCATCAGTCGCCTCCAGACCAGAGTCACTAAAGACCTACCATCTTCACTGTGTCACGCTCTCACTCTCCATACAAACTCTAGAGCAGGGCCCTCAATCTTGAGTCTCGCCTCTGCTTCTACTTTGCAGATCTCTATCTTTGGTCTCTGATTCTCTGCTTTCCCTCTAGCTTCCTTTAGCTTGATGTTAACTTGCGGTTGGTGGTAGATTGATGGTTCTGAAAAAAAACATAAGGTTAAGTTAAGGATCTTTGCTTTTGTAATTGTTAAAGGTAAGGCATCCATTTTGTCAAGAAAGCGGAGGATTTGGTGAAAGATTGGAAGGGACAACCATGAACAGGTGTGGAAGATGTTTATTTAAGCTTCATACTGCTTCTTCTCTGACAAAGGTGCAAACTTTTCAGACAAATAGTGAAGAGGAGGTAGAGTGGCTCTTTCCTTTATAAAAGAGTAGCTCTTCCCCCCTTCAAACTTTCCACATGCGATGAACAAGTGAGAGTTTATGGTAGGGAAGCAGAGGCTCTTTCGTCTCTCGAATGTTCTTTGAGTAAGGGTTAGATCGACTTAAGTTTTATTAATTGCAAGTGAAGATAAGGGCTAAGTGTTATGTGTTCATTAGTTTAGTTTTGATAGGATGAGACTTAAATGGTGGCCAAGGTTGCGTTTTTTAGCTTTATCTTGGTGCTATAATTTTTATAGCCTTATTATTATTAATTCATTTTATTATAAGTGTCAACCCTAGTTAATTGATCCTCATCTAATGACACTTGGGTGCTTAATATCCTATCTCTATATTTACTGTTTACCTTATTAATGAATATCCATTTAATTTTCAAACAAAAACCATCACCTCCCAAGTCCTAACTCATTAAAAGCACTAGGAAAGGAAATGGTTGTAAAACATTTCTGAAATTCTACAATATATTATTACTTTTATTATATATTTTTATTTTAGAAAAATTCCTCATTTAATTTATAATGTTAAATAATAAAATTTATGTTTTATAAGATATGAAAACAGATTAATTCTATGATAAATTTATATAGAAAATGGAAATCATGGATTATAATTAAGTTTAAAATATTTTTATACATTATACATTATATATTTTATTTTATTTTATAATAAATATTAAGTTATTTATAATCATTAAGATAAATAATATAACATTATAATCATATCTCCTAATTTAAATATAATATTAAAAATAATATAATTACTTATTATAAATCATCATTAAATCAAACTAATTGTTTTATTCATTTTAATAAGTTATTTATTAATAAAATTACATAAGTACATTATTGTTGATTTTTTGAGACATAATTAAAGTTAAAAACATAAAACAATATATAAAGAGATTATTCTGCAAATCTTATAAAATTCAGGAACTGATTTATAATTTTAAAAAATTACCCGAAACAATACCAGTATTGATCGGTACCAGTACAATACTGTTTTAAAATTAAATATGATATTGGTACCAGTACGATATTTAAAACATTGGCTTTATCCCATTATCTTTTTATTCTCTGAATGAATTTTTTTTAGAAGTTTAAACTTGACTATTAGAAGAATTCCTGATTTTCCGTTCCATTAGCAGTATTCAACGCTTCATCTTTCTCACCTCTTATTTGCTAATGATCTCTTACTCTTTTGTCACATGGATAAAATGTTTATGCAAGTGTTATTTGATTGTCTGCATTCCTTCTTTAAATTTTCTGGCCTGGACACTAACCTCGTTAAGAGTCAATTTTTTTATCCCCCTATCTTAGAAACCTTGAGAACTACATAGAGGGGATCTCCTTATCAAATACTTAAGCCTACCCCTCCTTGCCAGTCGGCTCTCTAAAAGAGATTGCCTTCCCCTTCTGGAAAAAGTCACGAAGAGAATTATCAAGTGGACTAATGAATTCCTCTCCTATGCAGGTAGACTTCAACTTATCAATTCTGTTCTCTCTACTTTCAAAGTCTACTAGTCTAGCCACTTTTTTTCTCTTTTCGTTTATTATTAAAGATATAAAGGCTAATCTTAGGAATTTTATGTGGTCTGGTTTGCTTACTTCTCACCACCATCCAAAAGTCAACTAGAGGGATATTTGTAAATCTAAAAAAGAAGGGGTCTGGATATTAAACATCTTCTAACTTGGAACAATGTCTTATTGTACAAACACATTTGGTTTCTGTTTAATGGGCATGAAGCTTTATGGGTTAAGTGGGTACATAATACTATCCTTAACCATAAAAATTTCTGGACTACTAAGCCTAATTGTAACAGCTCTTGGAGTTTAAGGAAACTATTACATATTGGGGACCTCATTAAGGACTAATTTAGATTCAGAATAGGCAATGGGACTACCATTCTTTTATGGAAGGACTCATGGCATACAAAAGGAATCCTCTTGTAATGCACCACTTCATGATTAGTCAATGATTCCGACTTGCCTTTAACTATAAAAGTCTTTGACATAATTAGAGACAACTCCTGGGCTTGGAGAGACGCTTTGAATGAGACTATCTAGAACCTTGACCCCCTTCCTTACTATTAGGTGGGCTCTTAAACAGGTATAATGGAATGGCTAGCTAGCCCTACGAAAAGCTATACTAATTCTTCAGTATATAAGCTGTTAAAACCTCTGAACCTTCTAGTTCCCTAGTACAATCTGGTCTAGCATAAGAAACCTAGCCCTAGATGCTCCTTTATTCTTTGGCTAGCTTTTCTTAATAAACATCATACGAGGGACAAGTTCCTTTTCATGAGCTCTCCTAACTTTTTCTCCCTCTGTTTTTTCTATAATGAAAAACTTAGCCATTTATTCTTTTAATGCTCTTACTCAAAAGTAGTTTGGTTATACATTCTATAACATTTCCAATTTCAGTTGCCTATACTGCTCAATCACTCTTATTTTCTTCAGTGGTACTACCATCCCCCTATCCTTAGAACCACTGATATAAACCTTCTGTCTAATATCCTTACTATTACGGTCAACCACCTTTGGCAAGAATGTAATAACTGAAACTTTAAAGACATAGCCTTGGATGTTGGGAACATATCAACCAAAGCAGTCTAACACACTATGGAATTTTTCAACCTAAACATTGATGAGAGGTAATAGTGCTTTAGTCTTCGGTAAGTTTTCCTAACTTTTGTTTTCCAAGTGTTCCTCATGCAAGTCCCCCCTTCAAAGGAAAAAATCCATGGTATCCAGGCCATAAGTGGAAAATTGGAGGCCCCAGGAAACCCTTTGCAGCAGAGTCCTCAAGAACTATTTTTGCAGAATCTCTAATGCCTCTGATCTGGCTAAAGCTCAGGTTGTCTCCTATTGCATCATAAAGATGAAGTTGGCTTATATATCTAAGCCAATGCTACATCCTTATCCAGTCCTCTCTTTAACTGCTGATGATGTATCTTTTGAAGACTCAACAACCCTTGGATTCCAAAAGAAGCTGAGGTCAATATTCTTGAAAATGCAAAACATAATAAAAATAAAAATAAAATAAAATAATCTGAAAAAAATAATATATAAAAATTGATGAAATTGAAGTTTTTTGTGCTTATGTATCTTGAAGCTTGTGTGGAGTTCTTCTTTTCTGCTCTATTTCTCCTTTGCGGTCCGCTCTTGGTTTCTCCTTTTCTTGATTGCACCGCTGTGTTGTTCTGTTCGCTTGTCTTATTTTTCTCTGTCTCTGTCTCCTGTTCTTCCGAAAATTGCTGTATTTTATTTCTAATTTTTTGTGTCTTGGACTAGACTGCAGGGGCTTGGAGCTGTAAAGCTTAGGGTTGCTAGACCTTAGAAGTGTTGGGCTGAGGCAAGGCTGGAAGAGTGGACGGGTCGAGTCTAGCTGCTGCGTGGGCTA
>JAOXYD010121735.1:0-11184 GCA_028565735.1 Pinacopodium congolense | reverse complement strand
AAGTTTCTGCTAGGAAGTGTGAAAAAAAACACACTAAGGAGAAAAAAGTAAATAACGAAATAAGTTATTCTTATAATAGCTAAAGATAAGTGGGAATGAACTTTACTTATTCATAAAAAATAAAGAATACTTAACGCTAGCAATAGTTATTTCGTAAACTTTTTGTTAACTAAATAAAGAATTCCTAATTATTATAAATAGATAAGTAATAGAATAACTATTACCCTGAACCAAACATACTGTTATAAATACTTGAATTCGAATGGACATGTCAAATATTGTCTTAAATAAATTAAATCCGGCTTAATAATGTTCAAATTTAGGTTAAGTTAAAAAATATATTCATTTACCTCTTCTTATTATGTAGTCAACTTTAATTATTTTGTTTTCTTCAATGTTCACATATTTCTCATTCAATATTATATATATATAAAGAAAATCTCCTTATATATACATATATATATAATTGATCTATACTTATTTAAAATAGAAATATGTATTGAAAATCTAAATTCAATTTAACAAACGAAATCTAACTCTTTGAATATGCTTGAATATTGAATGAATTCATGTTCAAACTTATCATTATTTAGACTTGAATTCAACCTCAAACTTTTAAAAATTATTTGGATTTATGAAACTTATTTATAAAGGTTGTATGAATTGTATAGATATGATGTAGATGAACTTTAAATTACATACAATCTATAGTTTTTGAATACATCGGTCTATAAACTGTATTGTAGTGTTGTATGGACCCTATCTATAAAGGTTGTATGAATTGTATAGGCATGTTAGAGGGGGCTAATAAGGGTGCCCGTGCAATTTTTCCTAAATTAAATATGACTTCGTCAAGGTTCAAATTTAGGTTAAGCTTAAAAAAAACCATTTGCCTACTATTATATAGTTAACTTTACTTATTGGCAAAAGGTCCACTTTGCCCCTTAATGTTTAATAAATAGTTCATTTTACGCTATAATATTTTAGAAGGTATCACTTTACCCCATAACGTTTGTAAAATAATTCAATTTAGCCCCTTAACCTTTACTAAGTTAACTTTTCTATCAATCAACTATTAATAACACATATGTGGGATGCTAACATGAAAATATGAGACCCAAATATAATACTGACTTGAATTTAAAAAAAATATAATTATGACCTTATTTAAATTCTAAATAAACATATACTAAAATAATTATTTTAAAAAAAATTCACATAAATATTGTTTTTGGATTTCTCATTGACACGTTAACATTTTAAGGGTGCATACTTAATAATTAATTAAAAAATAAACTTAATAAAAGTTCAGGGGGTAATTTATACCATTTTACAAACGTTAGGGGTAAAATAATCCCTCTTAAAACTTTAGGGAGCAAATTGAACTATTTTACAAACGTTATGGGGTAAAATGATACCTCTTAAAACATTAGGGGACAAATTAAACCATTTCTAAATGTTGAAGGGTAAAATGAACCTTTTACCTTACTTTTTCGAAAAAAAAATATTTGATTTTCTTCAAATTTCAATATTTTTAATTCAAAATAAAAAAGGAAACCTATTTACATATATTTAACTCATTTACACTTGTTCAAATTAGAAATATGTATATCTAAATTCAATTTAACAAAGGAATTGAAACTTTTTAAATATGGTTGAATTTTGAATAAATTCATGTTCAAACTTATTCAAGAGTCAGATTTGAATTCATCCTTAAACCTATAAAATTTTTTTGATTTAAACCTGATTCAGATTTCACCAATACATTGCCATTAATATTAGTTAAATTTAGGCGAAAGTTATATTTTAACCCAGATTATGAAAAGGTTTAATAACATTTTTAAAAGTATTTTTTTTTTCCTACAAAATGATATAATTTGTCTCCAGATATTTGTAAAATGTTATCTATTATCCCCTTAACACTAATTTTGTTAAGATTTTAGTAGTTAGTAACTCTATTAAAATTATATTAATTAACTATTAATTAATTATTAAAGAGACAATTTAAAGAACTTTAATAAAATTAATATTAAAAGGATAATTTACATCATTTTGCAAATGGTAAGAAGAGGCAAATTAAAATAATTTTCAAATATTGAGATATAAAATAAACTATTTTACAAATATTAAAAAGTAAAGTGATAAATGCACTTTTTACTGCTAAATTTATAATTTCTCAAAGTTATCGATGTGATCCTGATATCTATCCTCGTGTTAAGGATTGTTGAAGCCATAGTTATATACACACACAAGCTTAAGACCACCTTGAAAGGAACACCGCCTTAAATGCCTTTAGGAGGATGGTAGCTATTGAGATAGTGACCTTCTAGCCTTTGGACAACTTTTTTGGGCTTTAAGCTCAATATGTTCATCTTACTACCAATCTTTCTTTTTCTTCTTCAATCCTCACTCCGTACTTCAAACACTCTTCACTCAAAACTTGGTCCCCACTTCACTATACCTCATCCACAAGTTTCATTACTTGCCTATATTGTGATATAGCCCCACATTGAAATTTCTAAGTTATAGATATACTAGGAGGGCTTAAGTTTGAAGGTTAAAACCATGGGATTTTAGATATAGTAGCTTCTTACTCCAACTTATTGACTCCTTCTCTTGCTTATAAGGACCATTCTCCATTATGGTGCTTCTCGTTGTTTCTACGAAACTTTCTTTCATCTTCATATTTGTTACTCTTTGCACTGAGGTTATAGTTGAGCTTCAATCCAATCGAAGACTAGTTCGATCAGAAACCTATAAAGGAGGCATATGTTAATACAACTTTCAATGTTCTAATATTCTTATTAAGGGTAACATCATAGGTAAAATTTTATGATTGATTATTTACTAGTAGTTTAGTTTATTTTAATGTATTTTGATCCAAAAAACCTTGCATAGTCTCGTGTAGAAAGTTGCTATCAAACATTGGATCCGTAACTTACATGTTTGATGTAATGTTTGAAATACCAAAGGATTAAAAATACGATTATTATGATTTATTTTAAACCTTATGTTTTAATATTTTTCATTTACTTCTTTATAGTTTTTTTTTTCAGTTATTAGCTTCTATTAGTTTGTAGTTTTGAAATAATGTCACAAAAAATTCAAAGATGCTATTATATTTAATTTTTAAAAAGGGTTGAAAGTGGGATTACACTTGAAAAGAAATCACAAATGATGTAGTAGGGTGACATGGCAACTGTGTTATTGCAGAGTTGACGCGTCATGAGGATTAAATAGCGGTTGATGTGGCAAGGTGACTGAGCAACGGTACTAACGTGATTGCTGAAGTGGCAGAGGGTATATTGATAATTTTTCTCGAACACAAGGAAATGTTTAAAAAATGAAAAATACAGGAAGTCATATGATAATTACTCAATGAGATATATTTCAACATTTCTACTTCAATACATATATGAATTCATAAATAATTAATTAATAATACTTTTTAGTTATACCTTAAATTAACTCTAATTAAGTAATTTATTTATTAGTTATGACTAAAAAATCTTAATTAATAACTCCAATAAAATTTAGTATAAGTATTATGAATATAAATCGAGTTATCAATTAATAATTTTTTAATTATAAATAATTGATTAGATTTAATTTAAGGCATAATTAAAAAAATAATTTTAATTGTTTATTAATGAATTCATACGTCAAATGAAGTAGAAATGTTAAAATATATCTCATTATATAATTATCATAGGACTCCCTATATTATTCTTTCTTTCAAATACCCCTTTGGATTTTAGTAAAATTATCAACATACCTCATGCCATGATATTTGCCACGTCAACTACCATATCAATTGCTATGTCAGAACCGCTGCCAAGTCACCCTACCACGTCAGACATCACGGTAGCATAGTTGTCACGTCATATGCAACGTTAATGAGAAATAGTTCCAGGATATACATTCATAATTTTACTAAAACACAAGGAGTGTGATAATTAATGAAAAACAAGGAGTATAATGATATTTAGTCAAATTTTAATTTTAAGAAAAATGGATAATAATGATAGTTATGGGTGGCTATCTCTTTTTTAGGCAACAACAACATCATAGTTTGCTTCTCAATATAGATATTGATACCTTTTTTTAGTTACTCTATCTCTGTGTCATCATTATCTATGCCATGTACAGTTGAGGCTGCCGACTAATGTAATGCGATAGCACCAAGTTGTTCAGCTGTAGCACTGGTCTGTTTGCCTCTGCCTATAAGGCTACATCATGCGACCTCTGGCATGATGAGGCTACATCAGGTTCAATAAATAATAAAAAAGAAAGCAACAATTGCCATTTGTTTCTACATTTCACGTATGTTTTTTAGTAAATATCACTGTACCCCTATGTGATTTCATGAATTATCAAACACTTCCTTATGCTTTCATAAATTCATTAGACCTCCATGTATTTTAGTAAAATTATCAATGTAACATTTAAAACTATTTCTCGCTGACATGATAAATGATATGGAGAGGTGACATGGCAACTGTGTTGATACAGAGCTGACATGGCATAATGATTAAATAGCAGTGCTAATGTAACAGTTAATGTGGCAAGGTGATTGAGTAGCGATACTAGCATTATTGCTGACGTGGCAGGGGGTATATTGATAATTTGACTCAAACACAGGGAAGTGTTTAGAAAATTAAAAAATACAGGGGAGTCCTGTGATAATTATTCAATGAAATATATTTCAACATTTCTACTTCACTATACATATAAATTCATAAATAATCAATTAATAATATTTTTTAGTTATACCTTAAATTAAATCCAATTTATTTATTGGTTATAACTAAAAAAATTATTAATTGATAACTCCAATTAAATTTAATATAAGTATTATGAATATAAATGGAGTTATCAATCAATAATTTTTTAGTTATAACTAATTAATTAATTAATTAATTAGATTTAATTTAAGACATAATTAAAAAATATTTTAAATTGATTATTTATGAATTTATATGTATAATGAAGTAGAAATGTTGAAATATATCTCATTAAGTAATTATCACACGACCCCTGTATTATTCTTTCTTTTCAAACACCCATCTGTATTTCTATAAAATTATCAACATACCTCATGCCATGATACTTGCCACCTCAGTGACCACGTCAACCGCTATGTCAGAACCACTGCCAAATCACCATACCACGTCAGACACCACAGTAGCATAGTTGTCACGTTACTCGCCACGTGAATGAGAAATAGTTTTAGGATATACATTCATAATTTTACTAAAACATAGGGGTGTGATAATTCATGAAAACACAGGGAGTATAATGATATTTACTCAAATTTTAATTTTAAGAATAATGGATAATGATGATAGTTAGGGGCGGGTGTCTCTTTTTGGGGCAACGATAACATCATAGTTCGCTTCTCAATGTAGATATCTTTCTGTATTTACATCAAGCGTTGGTCCGTTTGCCTCTGCCTGCAAGGCTACATCATGTGAGCTCTGGCGTGATGAGGCTACATCAGGTTCAATAAATAATAAAAAAGAAAGTAACAATTGCTATTTGTTTCTACATTTCATGTATGTTTTTTAGTAAATATCACTGTACCCCCATGTATTTTCATGAATTATAAAACACTTCCCTATGCTTCAATAAATTCACCATATCCTTATTATTTTAGTAAAATTATCAATGTAACATTTATAATTATTTCTCACTTATATGACAAATGATGTGGCGGGGTGACATGGTAACTGTGATGATGTAGAGTTGACGGGACAAGGTGACTGAGCAACGGTACTAACGTGGTTTTTGACGTGGCAGGGGGTATATTGATAATTTTACTAAAACTTCAAAAAAATGAAAAATACAAGAGAATCCTATGATAATTACTTAATGAGATATATTTCAACATTTCTACCTCACTATACGAATGAATTCATAAATAATCAATTAATAATATTTTTTTAGTTATACCTTAAATTAACTCCAATTTATTAATGAATTTATTAGTTATAACTAAAAAAATATTACTGATAACTCCAATTAAATTTAATATAGTCATAACTAATTAATTAATTGGAGTTAATTTATGGAATAACTAAAAAAATATTATTAATCAATTATTCATGAATTCATATGTATAAACGTTAAAAATATACCATATTAAGTAATTATCACATGACCCCCTGTATTATTCTTTCTTTTCAAATACCCCTCTGTATTTTAGTAAAATTATCAACATACCTCCTACCATGATACTTACCACGTTAACTACCACATCAACTTCCATGTTAGAACCGCTGCCAAGGCAGACGCCACAGTAGCATAGTTGCCACGTCACTCACCTTGTCATCTGCCATATTAATAAGAAATAGTTCCACCATTGACATGAGAATACATGGAGTATAATGATATTTACTCAATTTTTAATTTTAAGAAACATGGATAATGATGATAGTTATGGATGACTGTCTATTTTTTAGGTAATAATAACATTATAGTTCGCTTCTTAATGCAGATATCGATATCTTTTTGTACTTACTCTATCTCTGCCTCATCATTATCTGTGTCATGTACAGCTACAACTGCCAATTAATGTACTATGATAGCACCAAGTTGTTCGATTACAGCGTCGATCATGTTTGCCATACCTACGAGGTTACATCATGCGAGCTCTGGCGTGATGAGGCTACGTCAAGTTCAAAAAATAAAAAAAAAAGAAAGTAACAATTGCTATTTGTTTCTACATTTCACGTATGTTTTTTAATAATTATCACTGCACCCCATGCGTTTTCATGAATTATCACTTTCCTATGCTTTAATAAATTCACTAAACCTCCATGTATTTTAGTAAAATTATCAATGTAACATTTAGAACTATTTGTCGCTGACATGACAAATGATGTGGCGGGTTGACATGGCAACTGTGTTAGTGCAAAGTTGACATGGCTTAATGATTAAATAGCGGTGCTAACTTAGCAGCTGAAGTGGCAGAGTGACTGAGCAACAGTACTGATGTAACTGCTGACGTGACAAGGGTATATTGATAATTTTACTAAAATACAAGTGTTTAAAAAAACAAAAAAAAACATGGGAGTCTTATGATAATTACTTAATGAGATATATTTCAACATTTCTACTTCACTATACATATAAATTCATAAATAATCAATTAATAATATTTTTTTAGTTATACCTTAAATTAACTCTAATTAATTAATTATTTATAACTAAAAAATTATTAATTCATAACTCCAATTAAATTTAATATAAGTATTATAAATATAAATGGATTAATTAATTAATAATTTTTTAGTTAGAACTAATTAATTAATTATTTATTTTGAGCATATTTAGGTCATAATTAAAAATATATTTTTAATTGATTATTTATGAATTCATACGTATAGTGAAGTAGAAATGTTAAAATATATCTCATTAAGTAATTATCACATATCCCCCTGTATTATTCTTTCTTTTCAAACATCCCTCTGTATTTTTGGAAAATTATCAACATACCCCATGCCATGATACTCGCCACATCAGTTACCACATCAACTGCCACATCAGAATGCTGCCAAGTCACCCTGCTACGTCAGACGCCACGGTAGCATAGTTGCCACGTCACTCGCCACACCATCTACTACATTAATGAGAAATAGTTCTAAGACATACATTTATAATTTTTTTTAAAATAGAGGGGGTGTGATAGTTCATGAAAACACAGGGAGTATAATGATATTTACTCAAGTTTTAATTTTAAGAAAAATGGATAATGATGATAGTTAGGGGTGACTGTCTCATTTTTAGGAAACGACAAAATCATAATTTGCTTCTCAATGTAGATATTGATATCTTTCTATACTTACTTTATCTCTGTCTCATCATTATCTGTGTCATGTACAACTGCATTTGCCAACTTGTGTACTACGACAACACCAAGTTGTTCAGTTGTAGCATTAGTCCGTTTGGCTCTACATGTGAGGCTACATCATGCGAGCTTTGGCGTGATGAGGCTACATCAGGTTAAAAAAAAAAGAAAGTAACAATTTCTATTTATTTCTACATTTCACATATGTTTTTTAGAAAATATCACTGTACCCTTGTGTGTTTTTATGAATTATCAAACGCTTCCCTATACTTTAATAAAATCACCAGACCTCATGTATTTTAGTAAAATTATCAATGTAACATTTAGAACTAGTTCTTACTGACATGGCAATTGTGCTGATGTGGAGCTGACGTGGTATGATGGTTAAATAGTCATGCTAACATTGCAGCTAACGTGGCAGTGTGACTAAACAACAGTACTGATGTGACCGCTGCCATGACAGGGGGTATATTGATATTTTTACTAAAACACAAGTAAGTGTTTAAAAAATTAAAAATATAGGGGAGTCCTATGATAATTACTCAATGAGATATATTTCAACATTTCAACTTCATTATATACTTGGAGTTATCAATTAATAATTTTTTAGTTATGACTATTAAATTAATAAATTAATTGTATTTAATTTGAGGCATACCTTAAAAAATATTATTAATTATTTATTTATAAATTCATATGTATAGTGAAGTTAACATGTTGAAATATATCTCATTAAGTAATTATCATAGGCCCCCCTGTATTATTCTTTATTTTCAATCACCCCTTTGTATTTTAGTAAAATTATCAACATATCCCTTGCCATGACACTTGCCACGTCAGCTACCACATCAACTGCCACGTTAGAACTACTGGCAAGTCACACTGTCACGTCAGATACCATGGTAGCATAGTTACTAAGTCACCCGCCACGTCATATGCCACGTTAATGAGAAATAGTCACAGGACATAAATTTATAATTTTACTAAAACATAGGGAGTGTGATAATTCATGAAAACACAGGGAGTATAATGATATTTACTCAAATTTTAATTTTAATTTTAAGAATAATGGATAATGATGATAGTTAAGGGTGGCTGCCTCTTTTTTAGGCAATGACAACATCATAGTTCGCCTCTCAATTTAGATATCGATGTCTTTTTGTACTTACTCTATCTATGTCTCATCATTATCTGTGTTGTGTACAGCTGCAACTGCCAACTAATTTACCACGACAACACCAAGTTATTATGTTGCAACATCGGTATGTTTGCCTCTACCTGCGAGGTTACATCATGCGAACTCTGGAGTGATGATTCTATATCAAGTTCAAAAAATAATAAAAAAAGAAAGTAACAATTGTTATTTATTTCTACATTTCACGTATATTTTTTAGTAAATATCATTGTACCCCCATGTGTTTTCATGAATTATTAAACACTTTCCTGTGCTTTAATAAATTCACTAAACCCCAATGTATTTTAGTAAAATTATCAATGTAACATTTAGAACTATTTCTCGCTGACATAACAAATGATGTGGTGGGGTGACATGGCAGCTGTGTTGATGTAGAGTTGATACGACATGATGATTAAATAGCGGTGCTAACATAGTGGCTAACGTAACAGGGTGACAAGCAACGGTACTGACTTGATTGCTGATGTGACAGGTGGTATATTGATAATTTTACTAAATCACAGTGAAATGTTTGAAAAAAATGAAAAATACAAGGGAGTCATATGATACTTATTCAATGAGATATATTTCAACATTTCTACTTTACTATACATATGAATTCATAAATAATAAATTAATAATATTTTTTTATTATGCCTTAAATTAAATCCAATTAATTAATTAATTAGTTAGTTATAACTAAAAAAATTATTAATTGATAACTTTAATTAAATTTAATATAAGTATTATGAATATAAATGAAGTTTTCAATTAATAATTTTTTAGTTATAACTAATTAATTAATTAATTAATTGGGGTTAATTTAAGGTATAATTATAAAAATAATGTTAATTGATTATTTATGAATTCATACATATAGTGATGTTTAAATATTGAAATATATCTTATTAAGTAATTGTCACAAGGCCCTTTGTATTATTCTTTTTTTTTTCAATCACTCCTCTGTATTTTAGTAAAATTATCAATATGCCTCCTGCCATGATACTGTCACGTCAGCTATCACATTAACTATCACGTTAGAATCGCTTCCAAGTAACCTTGCCATGTCAGACGCCACAATATAATAGTTACCAAGTCACCCGCCACGTCATTTGCTACGTTAATGAAAAATAGTTCCAAGACATACATTTATAATTTTACTAAAACACAAAGGATGTGATAATTCATGAAAACACAAGGAGTATAACGATATTTACTCAAATTTTAATTTTAATAAAAATGGATAATGATGATAGTTAGGGGTGGTTGTCTCGTTTTTAGGCCACAACAACATCATAGTTTGCGTCTCAATTAGATATCGATATCTTTTTGTACTTACTCTATCTTTGTCTCATTATTATCTATGTCGTGTATAACTGCAACTGCCAACTGATGTACTACGACAACACCGAGTTGTTCGGTTGCAACGTCAATCCGTTTTCCTTTTCTTACGAGGCTTCATCATGCGAACTCTAGCGTGATGAGGCTACATCAGGTTCAAAAAATAATTAAAAAAGAAAGTAACAATTGCTATTTGATTTTACATTTCACGTATGTTTTTTAGTAAGTATCATTATACCACTAAGTGTTTTCATAAATTATCAAACACTTTCCTTCCCTGTTCTTTAATAAATTCACCAAACCCTAATGTATTTTAGTAAAATTATCAATGTAACTTTTAGAACTATTTCTCACTGAATGATATGGCGGGGTGACATGGTAACTGTGCTAATGCAGAGTTGACGTGACATGATGATTAAATAGCAGTACTAATGTAGCAGCTAATGTGGTAGGGTGACTGAGCAGCGGTACTAATGTGATTGTTGATGTGGTAAGGATATATTGATAATTTTATTAAAATACAGGGAAATGTTTTAAAAAATAAAAAATACAGGGGAGTCCTATGATAATTGCTCAATGAGATATATTTCAACATTTCTTCTTCACATAGGGAGTCCTTCGATTATTGTTACTATAAATATTATGAATATAAATATATATTTTAAATTTAATTTAAAAATTAATAATTTTTTAGTTACAACTAATTAATTAATTAATTAATTGAAATTAATTGAAGGCATAACTATTTTTTAAAATTTATTATTTATGAATTCATATGTATAGTAAAATAGAAATGTTGAAATATATCTCATTGAGTAAT
>JAOXYD010121724.1:0-11184 GCA_028565735.1 Pinacopodium congolense | reverse complement strand
CAAATAAATCCCATAATCGAACCCTTATTTGTTTCGGATACCTTTTAGCAAAATTCAAGAAGCCATTATAAAGACATTTCACACTTCTTCAATTTCTCTAAAAGAAATCAATGCTTGTCCTCGTAATTTACAAGTTTGGCATATCAACTTTTGATCTCAAGACCAAACCCTGAAAACTATACAAGAACTTTAAGTAGGGACAATAATTTGATGGCCTCTTATTAGAATTTTAAACAAGATTCAATTACATAGATCTCGGACAGTCGTCAAAGAATTATCATATAAAAAATATTGAAAAAAACTCTTTAACATATAAAAACATAGTACTCTTGTATTGAAATCAAACAGAGAACGTATGTAACATTAATACAAAAGTACTCTTGCATCTTAATCAAACGAAATATAGAAAGAAATATAAGAAATTAATAAACAACTAGAAAGTTTTACATCATCTCTCTCCTCTTAGAAGAAATCAAATGAAGTTGATAAAGCTTTCATGTTATTTCTTGATTCATTATTTCATTAGATTTAGGCTTTCAAAGTCTTTATACTAAAACTACATATGTTTTGGTTCAATTTCTATGTTCTTCAATTTTGAATATACAAATCTATTTTTCTTACTTCAAAATTATTGTTCATATTTTGCTTAAAGTCTCAAGAGTGTTGTCAACTTTTTACTTTAATTTTTAAGCACTCATAACATCTGTTTGAGCTCCAAGAACACAGATTGCTTAAAACTATCTAGTTTCTATGCATCCATTGTGTTCACTTAGATTTTTTGTTTTAATTAGTTTCTAGGTGTATAAATTTATTATTTTAAGTTGGTTTAAGGTCTTAAGAGTGTGCTAGAGTTTTTATTTCGATTTTTTATTGTTTATATTGTGTATTTAAGCTTAATTTTGTAGGTCATACTAAAGCTGTTTAAGTTTGACGTTTTTTGCTTTGGTCTTGATTTAATCCATTTATTTGATGCTATAAAGTTGTGTTTTTTGTTTCAATTTGTTGTTAACTGATTGATTGAGGTTCCAGTATGTTTTTAGCCTTTATTTTACATTATTTGATTGGTTAAAATCATTTGGTTATAGGTTGGAATATTAGTATTGTAGAATTTAACAACTTGCATGTTTAAGTGTTAAATATGATTTTTGAATGCTTTAATTTCGTTTTTGTTGCTTCAAGTTGATTGTTATAATCGATTAAGGAGTAGGGAGGCTTTTTATAATTTTTGGTTGCCTCTAGAAATTTTAGATTTGATTTTATTGCAAGAGCTTTAGAGGAACATTATTAAAGGTATGATTTGGTTACTTAATTGAGTGAATTACTTTGTATTAATTCTTGATTGGATTACAGGATACTCTTTGCCTTTAAAATAGATTTAATAGGTTGCTTTTTACCTAAGATAAAGAAGAATTGAATTAAATTATTCATTAATTTTGTATTAGATTGTTTTTATGCTTTTTATGTGTATTGACATAGCATAAGACATAAGCATTGTTTTGTTACATTTAAGCCCCTTTCTTAGAATGATTTTGATCAAGGTTTGAGAAGCTATATAAGCTTATTTTGAAACTTAGGGAAGCTTGGTTTAAGGGCTATCTTTATGGTATAAAATTTATTCAAATTGATTGTGTTGTAAGGGTTACTCTTCACCCATTAAAAAGTAAGATTGGTGGTTTCCTCTTGACCTTAGAACAAGATTATGACATGAAACTATAATAAACTGTAGACAAATATCATACAATAAATAATACATGGAAAAAGAATGTTATAACTAGCATCACTATCCAGTACAAGAACTCAATAAAGTAAAATTAAAGTCTGAAAAAAATAGTTAACATATATAAAATTTAACATATACACATCAAATTCCATAAAAAGAGAAGAATAACTTGAATAATGCATAAATCTTCATTGTTCAGACAGCTAATCGCTAAAATAAATTTAAACACACATATTGTCTACTATAAAATCCTCATCAAGAAGAGAAACTTGATCACCACCCTCATCCAATCTTATCCCAACAAATGCAAATCGACATCCTCCCAACGAACATCGGCATCTCCCTACAAGTCACTCTCATCTTGAAAGTTTGGCTCCTCATATACCTAATTAGCTAAAGTATCAATATGACAAAAAAAAAAGGATTATCATCATTGGTTATTCTACTCAAAGTCCTAGTAAACAAATAAAATCAAATTACTAACAATATTCTAGAAATAATATTAAACATAATAATAATAATAACAAAAAGAACATACCTCTTGAGAAATTTCAGGTTATACCTAATATAAATCAAATCATTCAACTTCTTATGCTCCAAACTATTCTTCTTTTTGGAGTGTATGAATTCAAACTTGCTCCAATTCCTTTCATGACTCAATATATAAATTTTAAACCTATGAAATTTTAAAACATCACTCTCAAACCGATCCCACCAAGAAACTGTAAGATAAAAAAAGCATCTTATAAATGAAATAAAGCAATAATTAATTGTAAACAAGTAACAAAAGTAAAATATATATATATATGGATTGAACTTAGCTTTTTGTCATTTTATTAAAGGCAACCCGAAATCACAAGTATCCTACTTATACGCCACTATCTATAAACTGAGGAGGCCTTACATTATCTCATGGCTAACAATAATATTAATGAATTTTAGCTTCCCCTTGCTAACTTCAACTCTCTTCTTGTAATCATATGAGAAGTAGACATCTGAATTGAGGAATACTCCAACAGTAAACAGATGAGTGTATAATTGGTTTTCCTATTTGCTATGAGTCACAAATAGGAAATGGGTGTACAGTGCAAGTTTGATTTTTAACTTGACCTTTATAGCTTCTTTCGCCCTCTCTATGATATCATAAAAATATCTCATTATTGGCTTATCACTACTATCTGCCAAACGAAGCACTCTAGTCAAATATTCTCAAGTTGTAATCTCAAACTGATAGTTAGACTAAAACTTTCCATCCTCAATAATAATGGAAGTGGCCTCAAATCCGGCATTGGACTTGACATGCTAAGAAGTTACCCGCCTATCACTAGTAAACATCTGTCACAATTCCTTCTTCAATAATTCAATATTTTGTAGTGTTAGAAAGTTGGTAGCAAATCAGTTAATCACAGGGTGATATAAGTTCCTCCCACTAATAAACTCTCCTCATCAAGTTTAATACCCATGTATGTTTATAAATAAATCTGGTTACCTTCTTTGCCTTCATCACAGTCTTCGTTATCACAAGAAAATGTCAGTTATCTTCGAAATATTTCAACATTAAGTCTATACAGTGACCAATACATAAAGTATAATAGAAAGAATTATATGTATTCTATAACCTCCTCCTAATTGATTTATAAGTTATATCATTATTAATGATAAACTAAACAATGTTCTCAGGTCCAACTTCATTAACAACTTCATCAAAAAGATGAAACAGATAATCAACATTTCTAATCATACCACATGCATTAACTAATTTTAAAAACATGGTCCATTTACAAAATAACCCATGAAATTTATGTAAGTCACCTTATTATGGCTTATCCAACCGTCACATATGATAGAACACCCATAAATAGCCAAAGTCATCCTTTTCTCTTCTAAATAGTATCTCATCTCAGCAGCAAACTTGACACGAAGTTTACCTATATAATCATGCATCAAATAAGCCTTATATCTTTGATCATATGAGGTAATGATATCTATCATAAGTTGATAATAATGTGATTAAGTAATATTAAATGGCAGACCTGTATCTTACCACTATTTAGCCATAACTATATCTACTTGATCACTTACTTCCCTTATTTTCATGAGGGTATGAATAGAAAGTTAAGCTCCTGTAATTATTCTTAAAGTAAAGAAAAAATCAACAAATGGTCTCCTTCTTGTTTGTCTAACCTCATCGTTACCTGAACCACTCCCTTCTTTCTAGGTAGAAGGGATAGAAGATCTTCTAACATCAGATCATTATCATCATTTATACTAATATCAACTCTACCACCTTTGAAAAATGAACTCATACTGCCAATGATAGAACTCACTCTAACTCTTCTATCTTTCTCTGTTTGATACTCCTCTATCAAAGTTTTCATTTGTCACTTCACATCATAAGAAACCCTTTTACAAGGCTCCACATCGCCCTTTATTCCAAAAAAAAATGTCTTTTTATTATTGTGATTCCTCTACCTTTTAAATTCTTGCCATGATAATTTTATATAATCTAACTGCTTGAACCAAACCATACCAGATCATTGAATCTCCCAGAAGGGACTAGAGTATTACTAGTAGTGCTTGATATCGAACTACCTTTTATATACTATAAAAATTAATACAATTTATTAAGGTATTAAACAAAACAAATTCATTGTAATTGATCAAACATATATAATTCATTACATAAATACAATTAATGATTCTATTAGCTCATTCATGTAGTTAATTACATGAATATACATTCAATTTTATGAAACATAATACAATTTCACCTAAAATTAAAAATTTTCAATTTCACAATTTCACCTAAAATTGAGAAGATTTCAAATTTGAAAAAATAAAATGCAATTAATGATTCTTTTAGCTCATTCATGTATCTAATTATATGAATATACATTTAATATCATGAAACATAACACAATTTCACCTAAAATTAAAAATTTTCAATCTCACAATTTTACCTAAAATTAGGAAATTTTCAAATTCTACCAAATCAAGTGCAATTGATGATTCTATTAGCTTATTTATGCATCTAACCACATGAATATATATTTAGTTTTATGAAAAATGAATCAAATTCACCTCAAATTGAAAATTTCACAATTCCTATATTCTTAAAATTGGTAAAATTCAAATTATATTATACCAAATTAAATGTAATTGATGATTTTATTAACTCATTCATACATCTAATTATAAGAATATACATTCAATTTCATATATAATATAATTTCACTTAAAATTGAAAATTTTCAATTCTAAAACTCTAATTCTACCTAATTTTGAATTTGATTCAATGCATTCATACCGAATTCATCTTCTACAATGCTTAAATTTGATGAATTAAACACAAATTAACAATTAATTGAATCAAAAAATTAATGAAATTGAAAATTTTCAAATCTTAGGGTTAAAAAATTTACCAATTTCAGATCAAATTCTTTAAATTAATTAATGGAAATAGATGAAGACATTAAGAAAATGTTAAGGCTCTTACCACATGCTCGAATCAGACTTGAAACTTAAAAAATCGTCAGAAAATGATTTAGAAATGAAATATGTAAGGTTTGATATTTTGTAATTATTTGATATTTTAAGAGGTATTTTTAAGTTGTTGGAGTTAGATGGAGGTAGTGGATGGAGGATTAAACTCAAATGTATAATTTTTTTTAAAAAAATTGTATTTATAGTAAAGTGATGGAGTCGATTAAGAGAGAAGAAGAAGAAGAAAATTCATCTTTCCTTCCTTTCTTTCATAGGAGGCCCTGTAAGACAGACAAATAACCTTTCGCTAAGACTGAAAAGTTTCTGATTTGGTTCTTGTTTTAGATATGTACTTATGTGCTAATTATTTTGTTTTAAAAAGAAAAGCTACAACTCTGCTATAACTTAAGCCTCCCAAAAAGGAAAGTACATTTTTTCCAAAAATACGAGAGGAGAGTTGTGAGCACCTTTTCCCAATTAAGATTAGTAGGCTTACCTATTTGATGTTGCATGCTCAAATTGTTCAGTCAACCCTATCTTATTATTAGGCTTTAGAAGAGGAAAAAAGACTTTGGCCACAATTTAAATGTAAGATCAATCGACCGATGCTTAAACTTTTTGTATTTACAATATCAGCTCGATTTTGGACCAATTTTCTAGGTTTGGGCTAAAATTAACTAGTACGAACTGGTTTTATTAGCATAAGCTAGAATGCCAATCTAACATGGTTTCTGTCTGGCCTGTACCGACTACAAGTTGATCTAGTATGTCGTCGGCCCATATCGGTAATTAAAACACTATTATGAGCCCCTAAATATTTAGGTTCACCAAAAGTCACATATTTTAAAGTATATTTTGTGAGGTGTACGTTTGAGAGTATTAATTTGTAAAGATTATACTTTAATTTATTGAGAAAATTGGTTATTATAAATGTTACACTTAAATCTATTAAAAAAGTGAGTCATTATAAGCATTATTTTATAGCCCATTGAAAAAGGGATATGATGGTGAAATTTTCAATAAATTATTAGAGAGTAGACATAGATGAAAGAGATTATCTCATAATCATTATAAAATCAGTTTGCGTATTCTCTCCCTTACATTTTTACTTTAAAGGTTTGCTTTACAAGTTGTTTATACGATTGTTTATATTGTTTATACAATTTATTTATATTGTTTATAGAATTGTTTATTTGCCTTTTACAAAACTATTTAAGGAACTTAATGAATTTAAGATCATTAAGTTAGAAAATTATTTAGCTTTCGCATAATAGTTTAGAGGATTTTTTGGACTCAGGATTTATTATCTTAGAAAAATTTTAAATAACCTAATTCATCCTCCACCTCTTTAGTGCCAAAAAGAACCAAATTCTTGCATGAATCTCCTTAAATAAAGTAGGACCTCTCCTCTTCTTCTTCACAAATTTTATATTCAAAACAATTATTAATGTCAATATACAGTAAAAAAATAATTTAAATAATGGTATAATAGAATTTTTGCCACATCCATGCTTCATTCATTTCTATTTTCTTATACTACATTCATTTTCAAAGCAAAAATAGAAGCTTGGCTTTCTACTACATTGTCTGGGGGTTCTAATTGTTATTCCATAACTTTAGTCAGTAGTTCCTGCCACTTTAATAAGGTGGACTATGTTTGATTATTAATGTTATCATATTGTATGCTTTTTTCATCTGCTATACTTATTTTTTCTGTTTGTGGTTATCCTTTAACAAGTTTCTTTTATTTTTTCGACCTCGAAAAGTAGGCAACACTACTTGAAGGATATAAAGTTGTAATCTACCATTCTTCTTAAAGGATCAATCCTTTCTTCTCTATTAAAATTCATGAAAATTAAAACTATGAATAGAAAAAAAAAAGAATAACTATTATTATGGAATAATAAAATGTATAATAGGTATACTACCAAAACAAATGAAAAAATATGGACCTCTTTATAGACAACAATTAAAGTTAGTGTTGCTTTATTTTTTTTTTCCATGACTTGACGTTGTTCTTCACTATCCTCCAATTGCTCTTGCTCTCCATGTGATGAGTCAACTGTATCTTTTAGTTTATAAGCACACGTCTTCTTCTTTTGCTTTCTTAAAAAGTTTGCCACATCCCCTGGTGTAACGAACTTTGTCATACATGTTTGCCTCTTTCTTTCTTTTTTTCATGATTAAGACTTATAACAATAAATAATATGTTCCAATATTTAAGCTGTTTAGAGGTATATCAGTCATGCCTATAAGAAAATCTTTTCTAGATTAATTAAGGTCTATGTCACCATCATTTTAGAAGAAATCATTTGTATAGTCATTTGGTTCTTCCCAATATGTTTGTTCAACATATTCATTGTCATACAAAGAAACATTAAACAAATAGCTAGGTACTTTTCTTTTCCATATAATGACAACTTTCCTTAATACAATCAACTACATGAAATACTTGATGTACTTTGCTGGCTAATACAAAAGGATTCTCCATAAAATGTAACTTTTTAAAGTTTACCCAAGTGAGCCCATAGTCATCTCTCTGCTCTTATAACCAACAACATTTGCGCAACGCTAGACTAAGCTATCCACAGTAACTCACTTCAATAATTTCTTCTACTGTACCATAATAACTCACATTTCCAAGTGTTGGATTTTGGTCTCTAAAGTTTGCAAAACTTAGAGCTAGCTAACGTTATCAAAGAAACTCCACTATTTTGATACTCACACCTTACATCCCAATTTTCAGTCATCAACTTGTATCCATCAATAACATATCTTAAATGCTTCTTTACCATATTGCCGGGGCCTTTAGGCAACCAATGAATATGACTTAGGGTATCATTTAAGGATATCACCTTATCTTGAAACCATTAAGAAAATTTATTGCAATGATTGTGTGCCCTTACCCATTGACTTCTTTTATGGCTTCTCTTTCAAATTGTGATGCTTCCTAAAAAGAATGATGTTTGTTAATTATTATTGTATAATAGTAAATTATTATTCAAATGGATAAATAATCTATTTGTATCTTACCTATTGTGCCTCTAAACTTCTTTTTCATCTAAATTAAATACAATATATCGATGAATTCAATGTAACATGTTTAAGTTTAAATTAATTGCTTTGTCTTTCCCTTTATCATTCCTTTCAACAGGAAGCCCAATTTTTTTAAAAAAATGAGGATGATACTTAAACAAGATTTGTAATGTCATTTTCTTTCACACATATCTAATATTGTAATGTCATTTTCTTTCACATATCTACTATAGTTTTTCCTCACCTTACGTCATATATGAATATAAAAAAAATTTGCACACTCTTTAGTCAAGTATTCTTCTACTATAAACTCTTTTAGATGGCTTTTATGACGAACATATCTTTTGAACCTGCCTAACTACCTCTTAACAAAATACATAGAGTAACAATGCACTAATTCAATTAATTTGATTTATTTTAGAAAGTAACTAAGCAAATAGGCCATGTCGTTAAAGAAATAAGGTAGAAAGATTGTTTCAAATTGATATAATATTTCCACAATTTCCTTTTCTAAATACTTAAGTTCCTTTAAATTTATGACCTTACTACATATCCTTTAAAAAAACACGAGCTACTCAAAATAACAAAATTTTTTGGTAGTGTTATCTTAAGAGCAAGTCGGAGTAAGGGTATGCTTAGTGTAATCCATAATGAAAATAAGATGAAAAAAACCAAGAAAACTAATAGCTGATTTGATTTAACTTTCCTTTTCTATTTTCTGTTTATGTTTTCTTAAACATAAGAACCAATGAAAATTATTTTCATTGGATTCTATGCATTTTTATTGATTTTTGTATATTTTTATTGATTTTTATTTTTTATTAATTGTTGTGCATAATTTTTGTTTTTTAAAAAATAAAAATAAAAAATAAAAACCTGAAACTAAACCAAGTACCCTTAAAATAAGTACAGGAAAAATCAATTGTGAGATGAAAATTTTAAAGGGATTGACTATACAGCCCTCCTTAATTTACCCCTTCTCGTGTCCTCACACAATATGTATATACAATTCATACAATCTTTATAAACATGATCAATAGAATACTATAATACAGTTTATACAATAATATATTAAAAAAATTATAGGTTGTATGTAATTTAAAGTTTAACTACGTCGTATCTATATAATTCATACAACCTTTATAAATAAGATTCATATAATACTACAACACAGTTTAAATAATGATATATTTAAAAACTACATATTGTATGTAATTTAAAATTTATTTACGTTGTCATATAATTATATTGTAATATTATATAAATTTTATTTACAAAAATTATATAAATTGTATAAACAAATTATTAAAAAAAAGGCTAATAAGGTTGACTATTTTTTTCCGATTGCCAAAACGGATGACAGCTCTAGATTGAGAACCGTGAAAAATTGTAGGAATTGGTTTGATCCAAAAATCTGGTGAAAATGGATTGTGTCGGTGTGATTTGTATTGTGAAATAATAAATTGAATTGGACCGGTTCAATCATGCAGGCTAATATGAGGCACTGAATCAAAGACACTTAGGAACAAAGTTCAAAAGAAAGGTGACAAATGAATAGAGACACATGTCAAGTAATATTTGAGACACAGTGTCAAGCAACGGCTGTACGACCAGATAAATAATCGAAGGCTGCTTTAAGACTTCTATGGCGGCAAAATATATGACTAACGGTGATAAACGATGAAAGATAGTCGTGGACGGCGACAAAAGATAGCCATAAATACTCTTTCAACGATAGTAACGATAATTAAGGGATATTTAATTGAATTGTGGATCGTAATTTTTTATTATAATTATTATATTATTATATTAATTTTTATATTGTATTAATATATTTTTTAATTAATTTTTATATTTAAAATTTTAAAATTAAAAAATTAAAATTAAAGTAAATATGACCTAAAAGACTCAAAAGACCGACATGATACCATTTTTCTAATTAAAAGGAAAGAGAAAGAATTTATATTTTGTATCTTCTATGCAAGAGGGAAGTCATTTTATGCATTAATGCCGTGTAATCAAGAAAATAAATCAACAAGACAAAAAAAATCAAATGATTGTTAAGGGACCGTTTGAGTTTTTTATTATAATTTTTTATTGTAAATGTTATATTTTTTTATTGAATTTTGTGTATTTTTATAAATTTTTATTTTGTCTATCTTAATTTTTATATTGTATTAAAGTGTTTTTTTTCTATTTCTGTGATATTCTTTATTAAATTTTGTGTTTAAAAATCTGAAAACTAAACCTAAAAATTACAACCTTCTCAAACAGACCCTAAATTTAGAAGATTGTTATAACTCGAGATATGCTAGACCATAATATTATTGTCTAAAATATCTTCACTACAATAATGTGCCTTTCATAATATTTACATGAAGTCTTGCCTGCCAACATACAAGCAAGCACCCTGTATGGTCCTTGCACTAAAAGCTGAATTCTAGGGGTTGGCGTCTTATTGTCAAAGCCTAATAATAATAATCGACAATTAGGTCAGTTGCCTCATGCTCCTTTCTGCCTATATTTCTAAACTACTGCATTAACTCGTTGAATCTTCTAGACAAAGACTAATACTCCAAATTTTTTCGTGCAATACACTTAAAGTATATTTATTGAGTTGTTGATTATAATTTTTATAAAATTTATATTATTTTAAATTTTTATCTTATATTAGTATTTTATTTTTTAATTTACTATATTATCTTAATTTTTTAATTATAAAAATAAAAAAATAAAAATTCAAAGATCTTAACATATTATTAACCTTTAAGAAATGGTCAAAAAATTTAAGTTAAAAAATTTAAATAAAAATAATATTTTAAATATCGTACTAATATCAAATTTATTTTAAAAATAATATTGTATCGATTAATGCTGATAATATTTTAAATAATTTTTTAAATTATAAATTAATCTTTAAATTTTATAAAATTTATAAAATAATT
>JAOXYD010121703.1:0-11185 GCA_028565735.1 Pinacopodium congolense | reverse complement strand
ACACGAATGAAGGCTTGAACAAATAATAGAAAAAGATATCAAGGAATTTTCCTAACCAAGATTTCAATCATTCATAAATATCTAATGCAATCACCTATTTCTTTCATACCATGATTGTCTTTTCATTGAAAATACATTATAATCAAAGCACTACTGTCTTATTCTCAAATCCACGATAATTATAATCGTGCATTTGTTCAAATTACCGAGTAAAAGGTAGTCTAACACTAAATAAACATTCACAGGATCTTTTACTTATGAAAGGAGATAAATGGATTTCATTCGAGAGTTTAATTTATCATTTTTTACTGTTACCAAGAAGATTCACCTCCTCTTTTCATAAGGAAGTGCACGTCTCTCTTCTCTTTACCCTCTTTTCTTTATTTTCTCCTTCTTTCTTACCTTTTTTTTCTTTCTCTCTTTTTTTATATAGTGCACCCCGGGTTACTCAGCTTTGGTGGTGTTCTTTGGCTTATGTTAAATTGTCATTCTCACCTTTTTACATGAAAGTACAAGTCCTTTAGGGCGCAACCCCAGTGACTCAACTAGATCATAACTTACAACTAACCTTAGGCTCTACTCTTAAGCCCTTTATATGTTATAAAGGGAACATAGGAGTAGAAAATAAAAATTGAACAATTAAAACATCTACACCATGAAACCATACCACTTCTTTCCTAATTAATCCTTGTCATGAATGAAAGCCAACACATCCAACCATTAAGTCCAAGTTCATAAAAAATGCATTCAAGCATTTTTCATAGAAGTAAGAAAGGTATGAATCACTTCAATTAACTTGCATTTTCAATGGAAAGGCAATCTTGATACAAAATTCTTAGGATCCTACGTCTTCACCCTAGAATAACCTTGATCCTAATTGTGCTAGTTCCTTTCAATCGCATGTTAATTATTCATTCAAGCAACTGCAATAATTAAGTAAAAAAAGACTCACAAACTAAAAATCCTAAAGCATGCATTCTATATTTCTTTCAAAATGCAAAAAACAATTGAAGAGTTACCTCTCCATGCTTAGAGAACACATTGTCTGCAATGTGAAAAGAAAGGTAACACAAAAAGAAACACATAAAAAGGAAAGGCAAATACAAAACAATACAGGAAAAACAACATAAAATAAGGAAAAAGGATGTGAAGTACAACGGCACCCGCTATGCTTACAATGGC
Source organism: Pinacopodium congolense (assembly GCA_028565735.1). NCBI lineage: Eukaryota > Viridiplantae > Streptophyta > Magnoliopsida > Malpighiales > Erythroxylaceae > Pinacopodium > Pinacopodium congolense. Next base: position 10,003 of record JAOXYD010121703.1, on the reverse strand, counting down.
ACCCTCACAGGGCGCCGTTGTACCTCGAATGCAGGACAGTGACAACAGCCCCCTGTTCTTCAACAACGGCACCCTCACCAGGGGGTCGTTTATGGGCAGCAACAAGAGTATTTCTTGATGTTTTTGTTCCAATCTTGATCATTAAGCTCCAATATGCAAATCAAACATTATATGGCATCAATTAAACATTTAAACACTGAAATAGGGGTCATAATTTAACAAATTAACCATAAAAATCAGATCAATTTAACCCCTATCAATTTCCTTTAGGTATGATACTCTTTTTTCACCATTTTATATTACTTTTCGATAAGATGCGCTTTCCTCCTCTGTTTGGTCTAGGAGAGATTTTTCATTCATTTGTATTTCTTAGTTAGACCAGCAATATACATGAAGGGTGTTTTACTCGTCGGTGGGGGGTTTTTAAACCCCCTTGTCCTTTTCATTTTCATTTCAAGTTCACTCCCCTCTCTCCAAGTTTTCTACCACCCCTTCTCTTTAAATTTCAGCCCCCATGCCCACTGTTTGCCACCTTTCCTATTTTCTTTAACTGTTGTTTTCGTCTATCAGTTTTTCTTAATGTTCCTTCATTTTTGTCCTTTTTTCTTTAATTTTTTATTTTCTTTTCTCTTTTTTTGTTTATTTCTGTTTTATTTTTTTAGCGTTCTTTTGTAGGCATTGAATCCTAATGGCTCCAAAGAAGTAGTTGACATAACTTACAATAGCTTAGGAGTGCCTTTAGCATGTTGTCTCTAGAGTAGGTTTTCCTGATATGGTGCTTCGTTTCAATGCTCCATTTCCTATTTTTCATCCTATTGAAGGTGAGCATATTCTTGCTATTAACTCTAGAGATTTCTTCCTGCTAGATTTTCACCAATTTGTCCAAATATTCCAATTATGATAGGCATTGAGATCCTCGACAACGGCACTAAAAACTTGTTGTTAGATTTCTATGAAGGCCAATTAATCCAAATTCACTCACAATTTATTTTCTTTAAGCACACTTTTCTTAAGTCAAAATTAAGCCAACAATTATGGCAAGTGTACCAGTCACAGGTAATATATAGGAGTATTTTATCACAATTATCTAGAGATTCAAAGTCGAATGAAACTACAACTAAAATTACTTATTGAAACTAAAATTACCAAATTACGTAGAATAACTTAGTAATAAAGATTGCCTAAATGGATGAAATAGGTTATGGAATTGGTCTATAATGATCCAAATGGATTAATTGTGCATTGAAATAATCATCTTAGGATCACTTCTCTAAATCAAAGCCAAGCTATGGTTAAGACAAAGCTTTTTCTCTAAGGACTTAAGATAAAATTTAGTAATGCATTAATCTTTAAGTATTATAAAGGATAAGAAGGTTAACTTAAATATTCCAATTTTCAAATTATAACCCTCAAGATAAACCAAGTTTGGTCATACAATGATTTAAATCAGGTTGCTTAATAATTGGTTTAACAAATTAGGTATATTTCTTTAATCCCAATTTGTTTGTTAACTTTATTCCAAGTTTTTAGGTTAGAATAATCTTTAATCTTATCATTTAAGCAAAAAACAACTTTCCATCATGCATACAAACACATTTGAAACATATCTAAATCATTGTATAATCAATCCATAAGAGTAAATTTATCAGGATTAAAGTAAGAAATGGATCATTCTCATAATATTCATCATCTTCTTACACAAATGAGAGAAAAGAGCAAATTTAAATATGAAAACAGGTTAGAAAGCATCACTAAACAACCTCAAACATGTTTACAATCTTGAATGATTTGTACTAGCTTTAATAATCCTTAAATATCAACATAAATATGAAAAACAAGATCAAAATGTTGAAAAACAATAGAAAAGAGCTATGAACTAGAACTTCTTGTGATTCTCTCTTGATTTCATGTTTGATCCCTTTACATCTGCTGAAAATGTGTTTAACTCTTTAATATATATGTCTGTGGAGTGTAGGAATACATTGGTAACTTGCAACCAACCAGATGAGGAGATCCAGCTATCTTTGTCTCAATTACTAATATAACGTCGCTAGACAAGGAGTACAATGGCATCATAATACTCCTACGTTTTGAATCCAAAAAACAGTTAAGCGGTAGTCTCTAGGAGTAAAATGTGGGGTTAACTTGGCCTGTCGTTTTGCTCCTAATTCATCTCCATTCTTCACAATTTCCTTGATTTTCCTTCTAATTGGGTTGCTATCTAAAAATTAAACAGTTATAGGCACAAATTAAACAATTTAAACATAAAATAGGTGTGAATTCATAATCAAATACCATGAAAATCCATATGAAATAAGCTCCTATCAATTCCCCTACATTTAAACTTTTCTTGTCCTCAAAAAAATTCATCATCAATCATTATTTTCAAAATAATTTAAAAGTATGGAAAATTAATTCAATTGATCTATCAACATTATTGAACAAACTTCCTCAATCCTTAATTCAATATGACCAATTAAGAGGTTATACAATTAATTTATCAAATCAAGTCACAAATATCATTTTATTCTTCTTCTAATTCAACCTAATTTCATAATTCCATTCCAATTGTAAAATGAATATGGACCAAGATAAAAGTATCATCATTTTAAGCAAATCCACATCCTTTCTCAATTAGAAATTAAAAATTAATCAATTGAATGTTAGCTTGGCTAGGTTGAAATTTAATCTTATTACTTGAAGATGAACATTTTGTCGTGAACATCCTTAGTACTTCAATTAAATCACCTCACATCAACTGGCTACTAATACCACTCATAAACTTTAACCAATTGGTTGAAACCAGCGGAGTGAATGAAAACATTGCTCACTTTTTTACTTGTAAGCATTTTCTTTTTATTTTTTATTTTTTATCTTTTTCCATACTTGCTTTTTCACTTTTAATTGGATTTTAAGCAAGGATGGTAAAAATGCATAAAAGATGTAACCATTTGCTTAGAAAATATTCATTTTAAAAAATGGAATGTCATAATGATCATAAGGAATTAAGCATCAAAACCATTAAATTATTTTAAATCAATTGAACATCAACTATCAAAATTAATAGGATAACATCTTAAATGATCAAAAGAATCAAATTCAAAAAGGAAAATGGTCAATGATCAGGCAAAAAATTGAAAATTTTTTCCAAATTTATAGATTACTTTGAAAGAGGTGATAAAATGAATTGTTAACGAACAAATAAAGCAAATGTGAATGTATCCCTCCCCCACACTTAAAGTAAACATTGATCCCCAATGTTCATAAATCATGTAAAAAAGTAATAGGAGGGAGATTAAGGAACAAATAGCAACTGGAGGATAAGGTTATAGCAATCCATTGAAGTAATAGTGGAGTTGGGATAAGAAAGACGGATCTTGAAGTACAAAAAGCTAAAAGGAATAAATAAAAGAACAAAAACAAAAAGACAAATATACACCAAAAAAATTCTCCATAGATATATATAAATCATGAATGTACCCAAATTGGAGCATATACATTAAAGCTAAAAAAGGTAACTAAAATTAGTACAACAAAAGAAAGTAGGACAAAAAAAAACAAAAGAGCCCATCCAAGACAAAAGAGCTAGCCTAAGAGCAAAAGAGCTAGTCTAACTAGGAGGTAATCTCTCCCGGACATAATCCCCTAAAATTGATCTAACTTTGAGTAGTGTCGACTTGATCACAAACATCATCAACCTTACACTGGAGTCTCAAAATATGTCACTCTATCTAATGAGGATGGCCAGCTGATCATCAACAGAAGAAGAAGAAGGTACACCCGAAGGACCAGCATCTCGCGGAAAAGGGTAATGAATAGGAATGGTGGGTTCAGAAGAAGTCTCATCCATCCCTTCCTCATGAGCTACTACTGGTGCTAGCTCAGGGGCATCATCATTGTCAACATGCTCATTTCCACAAAGAGGTCTCCAAGACTAATTAAGCCACTCACACCCCACTTTAACATATCCCCATATTTTCAAAAGAGAGTAACTAATAATAGACTTGGGTCCAAGATGAATAGGAACTTGACCTTCAATTGAAACAACAGCCTCTTGAAGAATTCAGGTGATTAAGGCTAGGAAGCAAAAGTTTAAATTTGCATGCTTATACTGAACCACATTATATGTACTTAGAAAAATGAAGGATAAACTCATCCAATTCATTTAATTACAATAACCTTTGTTCTCTAACTGGCCTTGAATTAAAATTTAAGAAATTGATTGCGTAAAATTCCTTATGCTCTAATTCCATAGGTAAATGAAATGATTTACCATAAACTAGATGATATTGAGGCGTACCAATAGGTGTCTTAAAAGCAATTCTATACGTCTATAATGCATTATCCAATTTTAATGACCAATCTTTCCTTGATGTGTTCGCGGTCTTTTCAATAATTCTTTTAATTTTTCAATTTGAATCTTCTACTTTACCTCTAGTTTATGGATGATAGGAGGGAATTGAATTGTCTATTGCAAAAATGGGAACCTTCATCATTAATTATGGCTCTTATTTTTCCAAAACTTGTTAAAATATTTCTCTTGAGGAATTTTAGCACACCTTTTCCATCGTTTATGGGTAATGCAACTTCTTCAATTCATTTTGCTTACATAGTCGACTGTATCTAAAAATATATTCTTTGCATATGATTTAGGGAATGGACCCATAAAATCAATTCCCAAAACATTGAAAATCTCATAGAATAAAATGTTATTCAAAGGCATTTTGTGTTTCCTTGAAATGTTTCCACTTCTTTGCAATTTATCATAAGATTTTACAAATGCCAATAGAATCCTAATTCTAAAACTTTGTGTGTTGTTCGAATTGACCTGAAGTGTCATCCAACTTCCTTATAATGACGGTGAGTGAATATTGAAGGCACTTCACCGTAAGGCACACATCTTCTAATAATTCCATCACCATAAATCTTATATAAGTATGCATCATATCAAAGAAACCAACTAACATCTGAAAGGAACTTATTTCGTTGTTGATATGAAAAATCATAAAGAATGACATTACCAATCAAATAATTAACTTAATCAGCATACCATGGAAAGTCATCTTTAACTGCTAACGAATGTTCTTCAGAATAAAAATTTGTTTAATATCCTGAATTCCTCCTTTTTCCATTACTTCCTCATATAATCATGAAATGTGGTCAGCAATAAAGTTTTTAGCACTTTTTTTATCCTTGATTTCTATATCAAACTCATGCAGCAATAAAACTAACCTAATCAATCTTAGCTTTGCATCGGGTTTAGTCATTAAATATTTCAATGTTGGATGATCAATATACACATCACCTTTGATAAAACCAAATAAGAATGAAACTTATCGAAAGCAAAGCATTTCCTTTTCAGTCACTGTATAATTCTTTTGAGCATCATTTAACGTCCTATTTGCATAATAAATAGGATGGAATATCTTATCCTTCCTTTTCCCAAGAACTGTTCCAATGGAAAAATTGCTTGCATTGCATATTAACTCAAAAGGTATAGACCAATCTGGTGAAACTAAAATTGGTGTACTTATAAGTTTAGCCTTTAAAAGTTCAAAAGAATGCATACATTTCTCATCAAACTTAAATATTACATTCTTAGTCAAGAGATCAGTAAGAGGCTTAGTGATTTTTAAAAGGTATTTAATAAATCTTCTATGGAACCCATCGTGACATTAGAAACTCCTAATTGCTCTAACTGAATTTGGAGCTGGGAGTTAAACAATGACTTTTATTTTTGCAAGATCTACCTCTTTGAGCTTACTTGATATTTTATAACCCAAAATTATACACATGCACCATAAAATGACATTTTTTTCGATTCAATACCAAATTTTTCTCTTCGCATCTCTTAAACACCACCTTATCTAGATTTTCTAAACAAGAATCAAAAGATGTACCAAACACTAAAAAATCCTCGATAAATACTTTGATGTAAGATTCAATCATATGTAGAAAATAGCTAACATGCGACGTTGAGAAGTGGTAGGTGAATTGCATAACCCAAAAGGCATACACCTATAAGTGAATGTGTCATAAGGAAAAGTGATTATAGTTTTCTCTTAGACATCAAGGGTTACTGGAATTTGAAAATAACCACTATAACCATCCAACTTATAATGAAAGCTATGTCTTGCCAATGTCTCAATGATCTTATCAATAAAAAGAAGTGGGAAATGGTCTTTCCTAGTGGCATTATTTAACTTTCTGTAATGTATGCACATACGTCAACCAGTTACCTTTCTTGTTGCTATCTCCTCTTTTTTATCATTCTGGACCTATTATGATGCCACCTTTCTTAGGTACCACTTGAACTGGGCTCATTTAAGTTAAATAAAAAATCGAATAAATTATCCCAACATCTAGCAACTTAATCACTTCATTTTTCATAACCTCTTTTATATTATTATTTAATCTTCATTGCAGTTGGACAAATGACTTACTTCTTGCATAAAAATTTTATGAATACAAATTAAAGGACTTAAACCTTTTATATCTGAAATGGTCTAACCAATAGTTTTAATATGCTCCCACAACACTCTCAATAAACTATCCTCCATACTTTCATTCAAAGATGATGAAATGATAACAAGTAGTTATGATGGGGGAATTAAGAAAGCATACTTTAGATGCGTAGGAAGGGGCTTTAATTCTAATTTTTCGAAGGATGCCAATTAGAAGGCACATGTCTTGCATTTAAAACTTTTAAAACATCAACAATATCATCTTCCTTGAAATCTATAGATTGAGAATGAGTTAACACCTTTTGCAAAGGATAATCGCATAAAACCATTGAAGGGTCTCTCATGCAATGTTGAATTCCTATAAAATTGAAATAATCATTATCCATTGGATGTTAAATTGCCTTAAACATATCAAACTCCATTTCTTCATCTTGGAAACACAAAATCAACTTGCCTCCACGCATATCAATTAAGGCCCTTACTACAGCCATAAATATGTGTCCAATAATGGTGGGTACCCTATAGTCCTCTTCCTTATCCAATGCCAAGAAATCCACAGGGAAAGTAGGCTTATCAACTTTAACTAAAACATCCTTAATAATTCCTCGTGTATAAGTAATCGAACGATCTGTTAATTGTAGTGGCACTGTTGTAGGGTTTGATTCTTCCAATCCCAATTCCTTAAAAATAGATAAAGGCATTAAATTTATACAGACTTTAAACTCCATAAGTGTCTTATCTATTTGCAAATTACATATCCCACAAGGAATGGCAAAGCTATTAGGGTCCTTTAGCTTAGGAGGTAACTTCTTTAATAGGATTGCATAAAATTTTTCATTCAACTTAAAAGTCTCATAATCCTTTAATTTTCATTTCTTTGACAGAATATACTTTAAAAATTTTGCATAACTTGACAATTATGCTATAACCTCACCAAATAGGATGTTAATATGTAATTCCTTAAATATCTTTACAAACGTCCCAAATTTCTTATCTAGCATTGCATTCTTTCACCTTTGTGGGTAAGGAATTCATGTTTGGATTTGGTACTTATTTTCATTAATCACTTCCTTACCTTTCTCTTTTCTTTTTACTGTTTCCACCACTATTTCATTATTTTTTCCTATTTCTGCGTCACTCTTTGGTTCTACTTCCCTACTCTCCACTTCCTTTCCACTTCTTAAGGTAATGGCCTTTGCATGCTCCCAAGGATTGGCTTCAGTTGTGCTGGGTAACAGGAAGCCAGTCTTGTAAAAGTTGAGCAATTTAGCCAACTTGAGCCTCTAAATTCTTAATGTCTTTACTTCATAATTTTGTAAATTAGACTCATTACCCTGCATAAATTTTAATATAGTTTCTTCTAAACTTGATTTTCAGGTGTAGGTGGATTCGGTCCAAACCCTAGTGGTGGAGCTCTTTGTGATTGATATAGGGGTTGGTAAGTGTTTTCATTGTCTTTCCAAGAAAAATTTTGAAGGTTTCTCTATCCAAGATTGTAGGTATTTTCATAAGGATCATTCCTTTGCCTATTATAACTCATATATTAGGCTTGATCATGCTCTTTAGTAGAAGGACTACTTACTTGACGATATAATGACACATGGGATGAACTACCACAATGTTCACATTCAACTTGGTTTGTAATTACACTAATTCCAATTCCACTTACCAAATAATCTAGTTTCTTATTCAAGATATCCATTTTGACTGCTAAAGTAGTTGTATCATTGATAGCATGCACCTCATGTGGTTTTCTTATATGGCACTTAGAATTATATTGGAAACTGTTCATTTCCATCTCTTTAATGAGATTATAAGCATCACCTGGAGTTTTATGCATGAAGCTTCCTCTAGCTGTAGCATCTATAATGTAGCGACTAGAGGGTGTGAGACCTGTATAAAATATGTCCACTTATTTCAAAGTATTGAAACCATGGCTAAGACACTTTTCCAACATTTTCGTATATCTTTCCTAAACTTCATATCTCATTCTCATATTACACAAAAGAAATAATTTCAGTTTTCATCTTTGCCATTTTTACAAGCGAGAAGAACTTGGCTAGAAATAGTTTCATTAAGGTGCCCCATGTTGTAATAGAATTAGGAGGATGGGTATTTAGCAATGCTCTAACATTGTCTCTAAGGGAAAATGAAAATAGTTTAAGCATTACAACATCATTAGACACACCATTAATTTTAAAAAGATCACATATATCTAGAAAATTTTGTAAATGTTCATTTGGATCTTCAAAAGTTATTCTACCAAATTGAGAAGATCCATATATTGAGATAACACTATGAGGAATCTCAAAATTATTGGCATTTCTCCTATGCTGACCAATACTAGCCATAGGTTGCCCTCTTTTACCTAATGCTAAATCCATCATAGTTAAGGGTCTAGCACCTTCTTAAGGTCTATTCTGTAATTTTTCGAGTGGATCCATATCTAAATCAAGTGATTGGTCACTCTTAGTTTCTACTCCTACAATTTTGGACATCTCGCTCAAGTTTATTTCTTTTACTTCCTAGGTGATAAGACTGAAATTTATTAAATTTTCATATGTTTTTTAATGCTATTTCAATCTTATTTTATTGTTTAAATATTCAATTTGTTTTATATTATGTTCAATGACATGCTTATTTCCTTAGCACAAATTTTGGGTCAAAGCATGAAGAATTTAAAGAAATTTGAGCGAAAGCCAAAGATTGTATTAATTTGAAAAAAAAATAAAAAAAAGAAAAAAAAATTCAGTTTAGTGTCCCAAGCTCATCGTTTTAATTAAACAAAATGGTGAGCACAAGAGAGGATGCACATTCGGAAGTAGAGAGGAGTCGGGTTTTTAAGGGAATTATATGCGAATCCCTAGGAGGCTTGGGGTGGACGAGTCTTGCTGGAGAGTGGCGGCTGAGTGCTTGGTAGAAGTTATGGCTTTGGCCAGGCGGCCGGAGAGCAGACGTTGTGGCTTGGCTGCATCGTTGGCTTCACCAGGAGATGCACCAGCATGGACAAGTGGAGCTGCTGCCCTTTTGGAATTTAGTTTCAATTAATTGCTTTTCACCTAAGGTCTTGAATTACAACACTGACGTGAAGATTCCTTTCTTTTGTTCTTTTGTTTACACTATTATAGTATTTATCTCATTCGTTTGATTTGTTTTAATATTTGTGTAATTTCTAATTTTCTTGTTATTTAAATAGCCGATTATTGCTTAGTTAGTTTGATTTTGTGTTTTAATTTTCTGATTCAAACTTTAAACATTGTTTACTTTTAAATATGAATGATAATTCCATATTTATTTTTGATTAATTATGAAGTTGTTTAAGGTCTTATTTCATATAATTTTAATTATTTATATAGTATTTGATTATCTATGTTTAGTAATTAGTTTCTATGCATGTTCTTAGGTTTTAATTCATTTAAAATTCAGGTCGTGTTTAACTTTAAATCTGAAATTTTATTTAACAAGTTAGTTTAAGTTTTGATTAATTAAGTTTTAAGTTAATTAAATAATAGCTTAAGTTATGTGTGTTTGTGTTAATT
>JAOXYD010121692.1:0-11186 GCA_028565735.1 Pinacopodium congolense | reverse complement strand
TTCAAATTTGCTAAAGACAAAATTAATATTATAAGCAAATAAATGTTGTAACTTAAGGAAAACAATAACCTTAACACAAAAATAATATTCAGAACAAAGCAAATAAAATTAAAAAATAAAAATTCGAACAAGACCCAAGTAAAAATTCAGACAAGACTAAACAAAGGAAAACTATAACCGAATTTAAAAACAAAAATAAGAGTTGCACAATGTTTAATTAAAATTAAACTCTTAAAGCCGAAGACGTTGGGTCATCTCTTCTGGAATCGCCCCAAGCTGGAGTTGGTCCACTCGTCCATCTCCTGGTGTAGCATCGTCCTTTTGTGCAATCGTTCCAAGCCAAGCTCCAGCCAAGGTAGCAGCCACTCCTAGTCTGTAGCTCCACGCCAACTCCACTCAAAACCGAGACAGCTGCAGCCGCCACTCGTCCCCCGTCTGCCAGCAGCTCCCTCTTGTCCACTTGTGTTCCTAGGATCGCGTGTATTAATTCAACAAAAACTCCTCTCCCCCTTTTTGTGTTTCCGAGTTTGTTTCTTGTAGTCGTCCCTTGCTCTTGTGCTCACCGTTCTGTTTAATGCAAACGATGAGCTTAAAATGTATAGCAAGCTGCTTTTTGGAAGTTTACTTTGCAACTAATTTTTCTTTTTTTTTCAAATTAAAATAATCTTTGGCTTTTGCTTAAATTACTTTAATTTCATCATGCTTTGACCTAAAATTTGTGTTAAGACAATAAACATGTCATTAAACACAATATAACACAAATTGAGTATTCAAACAATAAAATAATATTGAAATGACATTAAAAAGCATATGAAAATTTAATAAAATTCAATCCTATCAATTACCAAAGCATTAATGAGATTGTGGGCATTGACAAGTTTCATTTATAAAACTATAGAAAAGCTAAGACGGGTTTATGAACATTGTTAACATCTTCTTAACAACAAAAAATAACTTGCATTGCATATCTTTAGTTAGTGCTAACCGTTCCCAATTTGTAGATAAATAGTGAATTGGCCTCTTGTACCAGTGACATTAAGCATTATTACCGTATTGTCATAACAGATAGATGTAAAAAAAGCTTTAAATGAGAAGAGGGAGCATTATCAATTGCTAAGGTTCCTACAATCATTCCCACATATGCTAGACATTTAAATAAAGACCATGAGTTAGGAATAGATGCAGCAAAGACTTGCATATTAGACTTTATGTTTCGTGCTTAATTAAATTTATGATAACCTGCTTACATTCTTTGATGTATATATTATGTTAAACTTATTTGGAGAGATGATTAGTTTGTGTTGACTGTATGAAATTACAGCTCATGGTACTCGTTCTACTATAAATGTATCAATGATACATTTCTGTTGATTTAAAGGAAAAAAAGATTGTGCTGTTTGACTCAATAAAACGATGTTGGAAAAAGAATGGGCAATTGTCACGAGAGGTGGTAAGTATGTTTGGCATACCGTTATATGATGTATAAGATGTCATAAGTTGAAATTATGTTGTTCCATGTTCCACAAATTTCATCTTACTGTTGCAGGCCCATGTATTGTCTAAAATGTTAATGAACATTTGTTCGACTTCTACTACCAAAGATCCAAAAGATATGTGGCCCATGTCATACGCCAATGACTTTCCTACATAGGAGAATAAGTGTGTAGAAGTTACACTCTTGCATATGTACAATTAAAGTTTTCATTATTACACACATTGCTAACCACTTTTTGTTCTATGTTATTTTTTTGGCAATAATGATTGTGATAATTATTTGTGTTTTCTCTTGATTTTTAGCATAAAAAGTGGAGTTCCAATTCAAGAATTATAGTATGTGACCTTATTATAGTGTAAGCAGTTCCATAGTTTGAAATGACCTACTAGTATCTTGTGTTTCTTCATATAGAGTGTCCATTTAATGATCATACACATACTCATGTGATCGTGTGTTGAAGAGCAAGTTCAATACATTGATGCACCTCTATGAAGAGATACCCCCTTCCAAAAGAGCAAGAAGAGAAGCCGAATGAAATTGAAATGGCATAAGTAAATGCCTCTGATATATCTTTGGTAGGCAGAGAATCTTGTGCCATATGATATGCATAGGTCTTCGACGTTGTGGACTGAATTTACTTATATCCTGTTTGTACAATCTAGTACTTCGTAACATTGCAATTTATTAATAGCTTTTTTTCTAAGTATTCAAATGCATCGGTAGTTAAACGATTTTTTGACAATAAAAAATTATTTTTCAGTTTGAAAGAAATATTTTATAAATTCACAACTAAAACTAGTCAGATGAGTAAAAATTCTCAAAAGCAACCTGTATGATTACTCTTCCACTATGTATGTTAACTAAGAAAGGTCTTGTACTGAAACACGTATATGATTGTTTACAATGAATATTTCTGTGTGTGTGTGTGTGTGTGTGTGTGTGTGTGTGTGTGTGTGTGTGTGTGTGTGTGTGTGTGTGTGCATATTGATTAAGAATAGTCATGTACTAAAAAACAAGGATGCATGTCAGAAATTCAATATATGATTGTAGGATGCAACATCCAAATGTGTTCAGGTGACATTAGGGAAACAACAAATGTAGTTTAATGAGGTCACAAGGATTCAATTAACTGGGGAGGTACTTATTAAGAATGCACTAATTTTTCCAATGTATAAAGTAGACAAGTATGAACTAAACATTGTAGTTGAAAAAAAGCAAGTAAAATTAAGGACATTGGGTCTTTTTAGGTATGTTCAATCTTCTACGATAACCTTTGCATGGTACTTTAAAAATTGGTTATGCTGCAATGGATCTTCTAGCTTTGTTCTCTTATCGAGGTACTTGTCCAATGTTAATAGTTAAGGTTAAGACTACCAACATTTAGCATTATAGGTTGTTATTCATGAACAGACATGATGATATAGAAATGGAATCATAATACTATCTCTACAGAAATAATAAGGATATATGTCCCTCCACCCCTTACAGTTGACCAGTGCAATATGGTATTTGAAGAACCTAAACCTCCTTCATATCCATTGCAAATATCATTCCAATTCTTATAATCATTAATCACTTTCAATCAATCTTCACTTGTAATGAATAAATAATACAAGCAACAGTTGTAAAGATCATGTACTCCAACTTACGTCTCTAGTTATAACCTCATGCAAATATTTAGTCTTCTCATCCACCCTATCCTACTAACGTCAACATGAACATCATAAATTGTTCCACTTATTTACTAATGGATATGTAAAGGTTATGTGTGTTTAAAGAGGAAAAAAAAAGTCCTTTACCAAAGTTAGTTTAGGAACTAATTCTCTCTCTACATCTTCTCTCAAGTTATAGATCTCTTCTTGATAAATGGAAAAGTGAATATTTGTTAAACATTTTGACAGAAAATTCCATGAAGAAGTATATAATTTTATAAGCGTTTTCAAAAGAATTACTTTATCAAAGTCATCATTAGATATAGATGGAAGAAGTTATCCCATCGTCATCCTATCATATTGACTTATAATCCAAACATCACCTTAATCATAAGTTGTTACAATCTTGACAGATGGCCCCAATGTTAACATGTATTTGTCAGTGTATACAAGTTAATGGGTTTTTTTAGGTGATTTTGACAAAAATTCATGCTTGGCCCCAATGTTAACATTTATTTATCATTTTATACAAGTTAATAGCTTCAATAAACAGTCTTAAACTACGAACCATCGAAGGCAGATGAGTTTTATATTGTTGGAAACTATAGCCTGCAAATTAGTGTTTTAAGAAGCATGGCCGCGTTGTTCCCTATCATAAATGTTACTTTATTCTATAAGTAACCTTTATTTCTTTAGTGGCTATAGGCCGGTCTCATATTTTTTATGTCTCTTAATGTTTGGGATTGTTTTAATTGTTGACCTCTAAATGGATATTTGTTTAGAGGCTACGTTGTCTTTGTTCCATCTATCAAGAAAAAGAAAGAAAGTATCCTGGACTTCATTTCAATATTGATTGAAGTTACGATGCTACATCAGAAGAAGGATAGCTATACTAATTCAGTACACTTTAAAGAAACCCTTGGTAAAATACCTTCCTTATTTTTGACATTAACACATCCATAGTAATATGTCGTAATACTGCAGCACATTTAAAAATTTTGTAGTTTTGGACAAGGATTTAATCCATATAATTACATACATGTAAACATTTTTACAATTGAGTCTACACATACAACTACTATTTGTGTAACTAATTGCATGTGATTACAGTAATTTAATGCATGCTTCAAAAAGTTTAATTGGACTGAAATTCATAATATGAAAGTTGCATCATTTGTTTTCATCATCATATGTCCAACATGTGCAATTAATGGCATCTAAAGTCTCCAGCATCAAAGGGACCTCTATTAATCCTTAATTTGTCTAGATTTAGTGTTAAATGGGTGAACTTTGACACTGGGAACTTGAAGGTGTGACTTCTGCTACTAACCTAAGCATGCAGCAGATGGTAATTAGAGCAAGCTGGTCCAGTTAGATAGGGTTCCATGTTGGATTCATTTACCAACATTGCCTATGGATATCATGACTGCATATTAGATACCAATGTCTTAACTTTAAACACACCAATGTAATGTTAGTGATTATAGGAACCTAAATGGCCAGAGTCCTATTGATTTTGGATGTGGTTGTGGATAAAGGACGCATAGATGAAATTTGAAGTCAATGGCCCTAATGCATGCATGTGAGATGGTAGTTTGTTCCTATTCCAAACGTACCAAAAAAAAAGTGTTAGTATGTATAACCTAAAAAAGAAAAGGAAAAAGACAAAAATCATATTGTTTTCTTCAAAAAGGAAGACATTGTATGATGAAACTAAAATTTTTAATTGAAATGTGTCTTACTTGCATCCTCTTGCCTTTTTTTGCTGATGATATTCTTCTGACGTACTCTGAACCTCTTATTAACAGGTCTCCCACATCTCCTCGACACCATGGGATCCTTTAACTCCACACTCGTTCCATCCAACTGAATTTCAGGAAGGGTTTCCTTCGTTCCTACATCATTACTAAGTGTCATGTACGCTTGATCTGACAGACTTCTAAAATACGCATTGTCAATCGCATAGTCTACAACTTTGTAAAATGTTAATTCCAACTTCTTCATCGGATTTGCAGCAGCATCTATTTCACCGATTACATTGATTTTGATATGGCACTTTGAAACTTCTTTATACCATTTCCTAAAAATTAGATGGTCGGAGAAATTGCTCACCTTGTCACGAGTGAAGATTTTAAAAAGGTTATTGTAAACCATACCTTTGACTTCAAACAACTTGCATAAGAAAATTGTTTATGCTGGTGATTGATTAATATTTATAGTGAAAGTCTTCTCCACAACATTTTAAGTCTTTTTATTACCTATGGAAGTGTTGTATGTTACATTGCAGTGCATGGCACATATTAGTTCATTTTAAATTTGCCTGAACATTTTAGCACTACATGCCTTTAGAAAACCTTCTATAGGTCGAAGCGCGTTAGTAATGGCACACAACTTTCAAAAGGAATGTAATAAGACTTAGCCTTTCATTCAATCTTCTCTTTTATCACCTTCTTATACTACTCTAAAAATTGAGTTGAGGAGCTATATGCATGCATTTTCCCGTCAAAATAAGCATGTATTCCTTCACTCCTCTGAGTTATGTACATTCCAACCTAAAATCTTTCTTTAAAATATGTTGGTACCCATTTTGAACGCTTGTTGAAAAGAGATAGAAGCCAAGCATTTTTCTAAACTAAATCATTTCACCAATTCATGCCATTTTTTATTGAACTCATCCTTATTTTTGGCATCATATATGACATCCATAAAACTTCTCTTTAAGTCCTAGTAAAACTTGTGTGAGCTAAATTTCTCTACGAATTTTCTAATGATGTAACATAAATACAACCTATGTCTTACATTTGGGAATATTACATTAATAGCATTGGCCATGCTCTGGCATTCATCTATTATCATTCTTTCTAGAACTTTCTCATTTACACATCTCAACCAATTCTAAAAACGTCATAAAAAATTTTCAATTGTCTCATCACCAAGGAATGAACATTCAAGTAAAATAGACTAAGTATGATGGTTGACATCAATAAATGCTACAAATGGCATGTTATACTTGTTAACAAGATAGGTTGTGTCAAATGTTTCGATGTCACCAAACTCTTCATAAGTAACTCGACAATGTGCATCTACCCAGTAAACATTCTTCAACCTCCCTTCACTGTCACAGTGGATTTCATGGTAAAATTGGCAGTCCTTCTCTTTTATCTTTATAAACATTTTATAAACAACTTCAACATCCCCTCCTACTAGTTTGTTTCACCTAACCATGTGCAAATAATTCAATCATTTTTTGTGTGAGGATGAAACATTTTCATATCTTTTAGAGCTAGTCATAATTGTCCGAACGTTCATGCATAGCCTTATTCTATACATGTCATTGAACTCTAATCTTCTTCTCACATGAATACAACTGAATGATGTTACTGCATGAATCTGGCATTTATGGGGTTTAATACGTGGTTGTGGTTATTTTCAAACCTAACTATAGTCCAACACCCTTCAACCAATCGATTGTTTAAATGAGCACTACAACTAATACTACAGGATGACCTTATGGGCAACTCATTTATCACTGCTAACTTATGAAAATGACTACTATTACATACGAATCTCTTATACATGTATGATCCAAAAGTGTCTTTCTTACTGCCTCTCATTACAATTGCAAATCCCTTCGACTTGATGTACTATTGAAATAATTGAAACACATCTTCTTAACCAATAGACTTCATACCTGTATAAAGTACAGGGTGTGATTCTTTGCCATCGTCAACAATTTTTGGCAATAAGACATCCTTCACATTCGTCGAATCCTGACGACCACTCACATCTATAGTAATATCACTAATAAAGGAAATACAAATTGTTGAAATTAATAAGATTATACATGTCAATTTAGGGCCATGTATAATTTAATATATGCAATAAAATAGCAGACAATAGACTACACCTCTCTTGATATCCTTCTGACATGAGTATGGAGATGTAGGAAGAAATCCAACTTTGGAAGTGTAGGTTATCTTTGGATTCCATGATTGGTTTTTGTGGAATAGGTGGACATTAGTTTATCCTTAAATAAGCACAAGCATTACATAAACCCCTCGTTATGTAACAGAAACAAACTAACTATGCCACTATGTATATCCCTTTTATACAGTATATTATGATAGAAATTACTAACAAGAAAGGGGTTAGGACATGTTACCTATTGCCACTGGCATCGGACCAATGGAGAGGTTTTTCAGCATCAGTACATTTTACCCTGCAAAGTTATAAATAGGGTTAAAAGTGGCAATAAATCATGCCCATAAAATGGTATCTATTAAATGTATAAAATGAGGAAGCAATAAGGTGCATAGTATTCACTCTGTCAAGTAAGAAGTACTCTTTCAAGTATAAGAAAACTTATTAAAACCTTTGAAGCTCTTTGGTATAACTAAGAACATGCCATACTTATGATGAGTAGTGTGTAGCTCTGCGCCTTTGCATGTTTAATTTATAAGTGATATTTCCAAACCTTACAACTCGTATTAAAGTGGAGTAGATGTACGAAAATGCACGAGACGTGTTAAGAATGCCATTGTATGTAAGAAACTATATGTATTGTAGAAGACAGGTATTGATGTTGTATGTAGTCGATAACATGAATTATATCATCCTTCTCTTCGTTGGTTTCTAAAATGGTGAATCACAGCTTTTTCATCAAAATACTGTGTTTTTTGGTATCGTCTCATGTCTAAAATGACTTAAAACTTGACCCATTAACCTAGAGTTATATTGACAATGTAACTTCAAATAATCCACATGACAACTAATTTAGTAATTTGGTTACAATTCAGTTCATCCCAAACGAGTTCAAACCATTAATCATTGGTGCATAGAAGTCCACATATGTCTTACCTGGCGTGAATTGGCTCCTGCATTCCAAAGTTTGGAAGGATATGATCAACATCAAAAATGGATTGGATGATTTCACCATTCACCCTAATTTCCTTATGATATCATGCATTAATTCTCGTGTGACTAAGTCTTATTGGAATTAATAAGGTGGTTATGTAAAGTAGTGTGGCTATATTGTAAGAGCAGCCCTAAGGTCAGTAAAAAGTTGATAAACTTGCCAAATTTATGCAAAAATTAGGGATGGGGGTCATGTTGGGAGATTTTATGTAGATGTATCATGTGGCGGTAGTAGAACCCCACTTTCTGCTTGGTACAAGCACTAAGAACCACTTCTATGTATTATTTCCCTACTTCGCATTGACAACTTTGATGAAATAATGTTCATATACAAATCATATATCAAGGTCATGTCTAGACAAATATGGAAGAGTGTTGGTTGTAGGGGAAGGGTTGTTGGCAGTAAACGATATAGTTGTTTCCTACCTTATTTGAGGAAGGTTACTATGTTGTCTATATAATATATGGACTTGGAAATGGAAATGGTCAAAATAATGTTAACCACTATATCCTGCAGTAATCATTGGGAAAACTTAAATGTGCCTTTGAAAAATATGCTAAAATCACAAGGTAAATCATCATTAAAGAAGAACGCATATGTCACTGAAGACATGCCAAGTTAATTTGTTACCCATATCATCTCTTATATTTTGTGTTAACCATCCACAAATCCAACTTATGATAATCAACAATAATTCGTCTCCTTTAAAATAAAGATGTCTATCCATTCTCTCAGCACTTCTCGGTATAGTTCTTCTGTTTCACTTAATGTGATTGTGAATGAATCCAAGATTCTTATCTCCTTTATAAGCGTGTCAATGCAAAAATACCACCAGTGACAGTTAATGAAGACAAGAATTTAATATAGAAGTGTTGACAAGATGTGCATATATAATGCACAATAGAGTATACCATCAGCAACACACATTTATAAAGCATGAAAAAATTTATTCACTCTAAATAGGTTCATCTTACCCATTTTGCAATATGATAATCAATTCCAAGCTTAAAATCATTTGACATTGTTTTCCCATATGCCTCCATAGAGGAAGCATGTTAACGTTGACTAGAAACTTCCCTGTCTTTTCTTGACAAGCAGTATGAATAACTCTCTGCATGTAAGTTTAAGTAATTTGCCTATCTCAACTACATGATAGGCAAACTTTCAAACTTCACATATCTCAAAGAACACATCCTTGATGTAAATCTCAGAACATACTAGTACAACTTATAAGACTATTAATGTAAAACTTTTTATAAACTAAAAATATTTTGAAAAAATATTTGACTACTCCTTATTAATTTTGTTATGAATAACGAGTCCAAAGGTCCACAAACAGGTTCACAGTATTATAAGGTAAACAAACTATATCATTAATTTTAGATCTAATTCTTAAGTAAGTCAAGGCATTACTCACTAGTACCTAGCATCGTGCATTGACAACTTGTGCATCGCTAATCCCTCATAATCATTAGACATAGGCAAATATACTGTATTTATATTAACTTCATGAATTTGACCAACAATAACTACATTTACTATAAATGTGGAATCAATAACCTCGTGCTCAATTCAACATTCCTGTGCAAATATTTAACATTTATGGATTTTAGACTACTAACTGAAGGTTCAGCAGTGGAAGTTTCAACTCCTGATATTAAGGTGGGACCTTTCTTTCTAGATTGCAACAATCGTTGAATATTAGATCAATATTGTATTAGAGCATCTGGAACAATAAAAGAGGATATCAAAAAGCATGGTATAGTTTTAGTCTATATTCCTTTACACACTAGAAGGTCCTAAATCCACTTCTATTGTCCAACAATCACTTGCAAGTTCTACAGCCACTCTTCCAGACTCATCACACTTCATCTCTTCGACGGATCCATGTGTGTTTAAGAAGTTATAGATGCTATTAACATTCTCATTGAATAAATAAAGACAATAAACCCAATTGTCGTACGCTATGCACACAAACCATTGTCTTTTTTTTTTCACTACTAGCTTCTAGAACAAACCTTGTCAGGAGACTTAATCCCTTCCACACCCTTGGATGTGCCACCAACAACATGAATGCCATCTTTTATAACACTTGTACCCTCATTCACCAGGACCTCCTTCTCCATACCACACTTTGCCACCACTTTCTTATACTTTATAAAAGTTGTCTTTGCATCCTGTTTATTTCTATTAATTGTTCCATAGATACTCTGATCTTCTAAGATATACACAAACATAATAACATAATATTCATTATGTTATTATATTATAAACTAACTATTGGGTAACAAAATAACTAAATATAGTGGTCAAAATTGATGATTGAGTGCCTTTGACATTTTGATGCCAATGCATAAGCAAGACATCACATGCCTTCAATTAGAGACGCCATTGTTCCTGAGTTTTCTGCCACTCACCACTGTGCATTGTTAGGTGTTCGTCACCATAACGTACTAACTACATCTGTTTAAAAATAATGTTTAAGTTAATATATAACTAATATTATGCTCTTAAGATTTGTTAAGGAAACAAAGAAAACCAATTACAGTGAAGCAACATATAACCTTTGCTTCTCCATATTGCTATGGTATAAAGCTATCCAAGTCTACCACCTCTTTAATTGCAATTTCATTAGTTATGAGAGTAGAATTCCCATACTTTAATGGATGTTTAATTCACAACCTCTCTAAGCAAAAAATCTGTACATAAGAATACTTTTAATTCACAACCTCTCTAAGTAAAACATCAGCATGTATGCTGAACCACTGCATATATAGTATCTAACCAAATTCCATATCATACGCCTACTAAATTTACTGGTTGTTGAGCGTGCGAACCATGTCATATATTTTACCTCCATAACATCACATTTGACATCCCTACAAATATTAGATGTATGTAGAAGTCAGACAATTGTTGCCACTATATAGTTCATATCGTGATTGAATAGCAATTTTTAAAGATTAACCCTTTAATGATGTTGAATAGTATGGTCACTATTGTTGCATTTTCTTATATAATTCTTGTAATGAGTCCAACCATTACAAGAATTATATAAGAAAATGCAACAGAACATTGTGTTGACTGAACAACTATGTCCTTTTGTAGCGCCACATCGCCAACC
>JAOXYD010121681.1:0-11186 GCA_028565735.1 Pinacopodium congolense | reverse complement strand
AACATTTAAGCACTAAAATAGGGTTAAATTAACATCAAATAACATCCAAGAATACTACAAATTTAACCCCTAACACATACACTTGATTTTCTTTGAAAAATGAATTCATAGAATTTCTTGGTTGAGTTTAAATTATTTGAGGACAAGAAATGATTCAAGTGTGGGGGTATTTGATAGGAATTAATTTTGTTATATTTTTATATGTTATTTCATTTGAATTCATTCCTATTTTTGTGTTTAAATGCTTATTTCATGTTCTTATTGAGTTTGGATGTAGATTTAATGGTTGATCACAAAAAAATGTTGAAAGAATCAAGATTTGGAAACAATTATAGAAAAATTACAAAGGTCCTTCAATTTATAAAAAAAGAAAACAAAATATGTTGGAAAGAGCATGCAAAAACGACATCACATGGAGCATAGAAAAGGGGAGCAAAAACGTCTAAGTGGGGAGCGTTCTTTGGGGCAAAATAGTAGCAATATATAGAAATGGAGAGGAGTCCCTAGCATGAAATCCCAACACAATGGACAACCTATGTTACATATATAAGGCAACCAATTGAGTGTTTCATGGTAGCAATATGTGTCCTTTAAAAGGCAACAACTTTGGTGACTTCATCCATTCAAAAAGAAACCACTTAGAGTGTTTAAAAGTAGAAAATTTGGAGTCCTTTCTTCCATCCAATACGGAAGAAAACTTTGAAGAAACAATAGAAAGTTTGGTCTAAGAGAGGGAGCAAAATGACATGAGTGGAGAAGGTTTACTTGGCTTTGAAGTCGTGGAAACCTAAGCAAAATAAAAGAGAAAAATGGACAGTTCTTAAAAGACAAGTTAGGCAACACTTTCCATAATAGAAGCTTCTAGGTAGGGATGTCATTGAAAATTTCTTGGACAACCTTCCTTGGAGACAAGTTTGACCACTATTGTGGGAGCTTTTCTTAGTGTTTTTATGAGCAACATACTTGGAACACTCTCATTGGAAGATTCCCAAGAGGTAGTTGACAATTGTAGAAAATTCATTTGTGCTATCCTTGTTTTACTACAAGCATTGGAACGTGATTAAGGGCCACTCCTTGGGTTTTTGTTTTACTTTTTGCACAACTTTTTCACTCCACTTTATTCGTTTAATTTGTACTAGCTTTAGTTCATTGTTTTCCTTTCCAAATGCCTCTTGTTTTTATGTTTGAATGTTATGCATTTTGTTGGCCGAATGTTCTAATTTTTATTTCTTTAGTTTTAATCCTTTCTTAGGTATAGAAGTTGTTCTCTTCTTTAGAATATTTTAGAGGGTTATTAATATACATAGTGTCATTTCTTCCCTTTGTTTGGAACCATGTTTAAGTATATATATGAATGGAGCTTTTTAATTTCATTTTCCAACCATTATTAATCTTGTTTAAGCTTTTAATTTTATAATTTCCAGATTTGGTTTGATCAAATTATTAAGTTGTTTGATGTTTTATTTTATGGAGTTTCAATTAGCCTTAGAATGTTTGGTTCCTTTATGTTTGGTCATTAGTCTTTATACATGTTCTTAGGCTTTAGTTCACTAAAATTTCAGTTTTTATTTAATTTATATATTCAGAAATTTTTGTTTAGATTGTCTAATTAAGTATTGGTTAATTTAGTTTTAGTTAATTGCTTATTATTTTAAGTAATTTAAGTTTTTATTAGGTGAAGTGTTGAATTTTGATTTCTTAGGTTAGTTGCTAATTTTCTAGCTTTTATTTTAATTAATTAAGTAATATGTGTGTTCATTTAATCTTTGTTTTAAGTAGTTGAAACATGTATGGCTAGTCTTCTTAGGGGCTTGGAGATATTAGAAGGAGTAAGGGATGAAAATTGTGAGAATGGAGTGGAATCTATGCTTAATTTATTACTTGTATGTCTAAGATAGTTTGGGACTTAGATTTAATGTCATGAATTAGGATTTAATTTCAGGTTTGATCACCCTTTAGGTAACTTCCTAATCCAATAGCTAGGTTCTATCGTGTGATACATAATAGTCCATAGCGATTCTCGGAAGTAGCAATAGGTTAGTTGAATTTGCCAATATACTTAATCAACTAACCTAGGGTCTCATTCCTTTAAGACACACCTCCCCAGCTTGTGAGTAAGTGGCCTAAGTTGTTCGATTCTTAGTACCTAAGACGTCTTGACTATTAATTCTAAAGAGCTTGATCTAAGTTATAGATGGGGATAGGGGCATTTCTATAGCTTGTTAGATTTTTCTAATTTAGAGGAACTGAGAGCTTGAGATCTTATTCGGGCCTATAGGCTAACACCATGACTAGAGTACCTTTTATCTAGTTTCAAGGATTAATGATCATCTCAAAATTCTGAAGATATCTCGAACCTATGTCTTTGCTATTGTTATTAGTTTTGTTTAAATTTTCATTGTCTTTTCTTTTCCTTATGTTCATTGCATTTTAGCTTATTTTTATTTTATCTCTTCATGGTATTTTCTTTTTTTTTTCTTACAACATTTGAAATAGAATTTTCATCCCAGCTCTCTGTTGTTCAACCTTAGCTCACCATTATAGCATAGTTTGGGAAGTTAGGAATTTATTATTTGATAGTTGGTGATGAGCTCATCACCGAGAAACGTAGAAATTTAGCAGGAAAAGAAAAATGCATTAAGGGAATATGTTGCAACATTGGAATCACATCATTCTATTATCAAATAAAAATCTAGACTCCCTGGCTTAAATAAGGAGAGAATAGTTCTAACTTCTTCCATATAACCATCTTGTCTAAAATTAATACAAAAAAATCCTAAAAGTTGAAGTTGAGAATCAAAATCTATATAAGAAGTCTAATGATATTAAAGATTAAGCTATTAGCTTCTTATAAAAGCTACTTTTCACCTTACTATCTAACCAAGTATCTGAAGAAGTTTTACAATATTTTATCCCCAACAAATAAATGAATAGCAAGCATTCAAGTTAGACATGCTAGTAACAAAAGTTTAAATAGAAGAAGATATTAAGGTGTTCCATCAAAATAAAGATCTGGGACCTAATATATGGATTGGGAGATTCTTCTGACCCATTTGACACCTATTAGGGGACAAGGTAATACAATTCATGTAGGAATTCTTTATCAAAGAAAAGCTCCTAAATCATTTAAATATAACCTGTATATGTTTAGTCATAAGGTCCCTAATATTATTTATGAAAGAGTTAACATCTATAACTTGTTGTAACTTGAAATAAAAATTATTTTCAACATCTTGGTAACTAGAATAAAAAATATGTTGAAGTCAATTATATGCCCTATACAAATAGATTCCATTGTTGGTATGTGCATTAGTGATAATGTCACCTTTGCTTAAGAAATTTTGAAGTCCTATGTCAGCATTAAAGGTCTAAACTACTAGGTAATGAAGCTACACCTTTAAAAGGTTTATGATTCAACGAACTGGATTTTTATTCTTTTCGTAATCAATGTAATTGTATTCCTATAAAAATATAGATGTTAGATTGAGCAATGCATTACCACAATACCCTTAACTGTTTTGATAAATGGTGAACTAACTAATAGATTCCAAGGGATAAGCTGTTTAAGATAAGGAATCCCTATCTCTCCTGATCTATTTACATTAAGTGATGAAGTTCTTAACAAGTTAATCATAAAAAGGTTGTTAGCAAATACAAGCTTTAAATACCATGCAAATTCAATTATTTGAAAATTACTTTATTTGTTCTTGCTGATAACTCAGCTATTTAGTTCATACACCATCTATTCTTATTAGCCTTGTTTGTTTTCTTAAGTATATTAGGTTTTCTAGTCATCCTCAACAAGAGTGAGATTTATATATTTGTTAATGCCCAACACTTAGTAGAATTAATCACTTAAGCTATTTAAATAAAAAAGAGGTGAGCTACCTTTTACTTACTTGGGGGTGCCAATCACATAAGGAAAACCATTCTATAGATCTTGTGCTTCATTACTAGAATAATTGTAGAAAAAGATTAACATAAGGTGTAATAGGAAGCTATTAAGTATAAGTAGACTACAACTAGTAAAATTTGTCCTAAACCAAATTACTTCCTACTAGATCAATGTAATTGCTCTTTTAAAGGAGATAAAAAAAATAGTAAATAGGATGTTGAGAAATTTCTTATGGTCTGGCCACCCTTTGTAGAGATGTAATGTAAAAATAAAATGGATTAAAGTAATCATGCCAACAGATACTATTGCTAAGGTAGCTATAACTAGAAAAACTTGGAGAATTTTTCAAGGCAAAGAAGCCTAATGTGTCAAATGGGTGCGTTCATATTTCATGAAGAGAAAGAGACTTTAGACCATCAAGCCACAACCTTCTTTATCATAGATAATGTAACAAATTGTGAAAGTAAGACCTGCATTTCATTAAGAGCTCTTGTTTAAAATTAGCAATATGGAGAGGAATCATCTTTAGTTTGATAATTGGGGAAGCCCTAGCTCTCTTGTCAAGTTACCTGACTATCAACATAACAACCATATCTATCCGAGTGATGTTAAAGTATTCATTCTTAATAATTCTTGGATATGTTGCTTAAAAAGTACAAGCTGATTAGAAAGATACCTCCTCAACTATTCATTAGATGTTTAAGAGGTGCTTTGAAGGAGCAACCCCTTAGGTTTATTTATAACTAGATCATGTGTTAACTTTTTTAGTCCTCCATAATGTCAGGATAATTAAGGTAAATTTGTATAGATCAAGGTAGATCTTCCTAAAGAATCATTTATACTATGGTTGGCTACAAGGGGAAGGCTATCCTACTTTGAGAAAATAGTAAGATTTAAGAGTGATGATGTCACCGTCCCTTATGGAAAATTAATGCAGAGAAATTAATCCATCTAATTTTTAGGTATGTGAGTTCAACTTGGTCCATTATGTAGTAGATGTTTAACAAAATTGTCCAGCTTATAGCTAGGAGAATCTAATTCAATAGATCGTAACTTAGAAAAATGGAAATCAATCAATATATAATAAGGTTTTTAAATTTTATTTTAAATTCCTTATATACCCCATATGGAAAAAGAGGAACACCAGATCATTAAAGGGAGTAGAACTTCTAGTGTAGGTATTCAATCGTAACACATTAGCAATGAACTTAAGAGATACTTATGTTTAGCTTAGTGAGCTTTACAATGTTTAGAGATATTGTAACACATTATAGGTTAAGAGATTAATAATACAACTACAAATATGTATCATGCATATCTAT
This sequence comes from Pinacopodium congolense, assembly GCA_028565735.1. Lineage (NCBI taxonomy): Eukaryota > Viridiplantae > Streptophyta > Magnoliopsida > Malpighiales > Erythroxylaceae > Pinacopodium > Pinacopodium congolense. Next base: position 5,969 of record JAOXYD010121681.1, on the reverse strand, counting down.
AGATGTGATGTTATCCAGTAAGAATGTTATGATAGAAATGGTTCATCCTATGCATGTAGGATTATTTTTCATCTTAGATGGACCCAAACGAACTAGATGTCCTAGTTTGTTATTTGCGATGGCTACTTTGGTTATCGCTTATGCTAGAAAATAAATCAAGTAAAGTCATGCATTCCATCAGTATGTTAATGAAGTTAAGCTATCCTAGAAGCCAAAAGTCCATTATGTTAAGCTTGTTTGAAGTCATGCATTCCTATTTATTAGGTTAATTGCTATGTGTACTTGTGGTGTGTTATTAGACTGCAACTGCTATTCTTTCATTAATGAACCTTTTTTCTCTTTTGTAAATAAAGTATAAAAAATTTGGCTAGCCTCTTAATATTGCTTATATATGTCTCAAATAGGATTGAAGTTAACTATAAAGTGAATTACCTAAAACATCCTTTGAATCCTTAATAGATCATACCCAAAGAGATTTTAACAACCCTTAGTATTAGAGATCAACAACATTGTTATACACTTGTATTAATCTACTGTCTAAATAATAGACATGAATCGCGGCCTACTCAAACATCAACGTCCTTGTTAAAAGGTCATGTAAATCTTTTCAAAAGACAATAATGATGGTCTCTATATGACAACAACGGCATCCTCAAATATACACATTACTCTTCTAAAAAAGGCAACACACCTCATTTTTTTAGCATAAATCTTCTCTTTTTAACATGAACCTTACAAATAGAAAATATCGCTCATAAATTGGGTAATATAATATCAAAATAACGGTAAAAATACTTTAAATTATCCTTTAAAACACTCTGATTTATACTAATTAAAGGGCCACGAAACTAAAGGAAACTAGCTAAAAGCGACAAACTAATAAACTAACCTACCCATGCATTTAAAGAAACTAAATTTTACAATTTGGTTGCCGCACAAAAGTTTTTATTTAAGATTTTTTAGTTGGACTTTGTCATTAGATAATTTTACTTCTCTTTCTAGGTCCATCACCTAATCTTCTTTCTCTTCTTTTACATAATAATGTGCCATTATCTTAAGGTTTCTTAGACCTACCCTTAGATTCCTATGTTCATTATTTTCACCCTTCTTAAAACATCATGGAAAAAAATTGATACATAACTCTAGTTTATGATCAAAGCTTGTAAGATTGATAAAATATGTACTTTTGGTGGCTTTCTCTTCCTCCTTAATTTCTACATTTTAAAAAACTTGTTCATTGTACTTATCTTCAAAGGATTCAACATCATTCTCTTTTAATTCAATTGTAAGCTCCTCACCATGAACTATGTCAACATTCTGAAGCTCACTTAGATCCTTTTCAATAGTGGATAGTGGTTCATCTTGCTCATATACTATGATTAAATCAGCTAACCACTTAATTTGAATTACCAAGTTGTGATTGGAAGCTTCCTAATCTTCTTCACTAGCCTTATTCCTAATATATACTCATTTATTATCTAGCACCTTACCAATCTTAGATCATCCTCATGTTATTGTTAATTGTAAATTGGTGAAGGTAGTTCAAAGGAAGCCTTGTTAACTAATAGGTCATTATTGTGGTCCATCCAATTAAAAGTTCATTAATAGACCAATTGTTCTTCTTAATCCCTTAGCCATCGCCCCAGTCATACACTCTAAATCTCTTCTTACCAGTGGTTGTTTTACAGTTGATCATTAAGAGATGAACAAATATTTAGGCCAAAAAAAATCAAAATAAAAATAGAAAACTTTAACCTAATCATAAACAATCTATCCTTAATAATCAAACAAAGAAAAGTTGAATAGATAAAATAAAAAAATAGAGAATAGTAAAGAAAAAGAGCAAAAATAACAAAAAACAAGACTCTAGACTAAATATTTGTTAATTCCTAATAACCATACCAAAAACTGGTTTGTGATCTTTCTAAACTAATATTTTTAATTCAAACTCAACCGAAGACCAATTATAGGTCGGTATACCTATTACCAGTAATATAGTAGATTATAAGAGTCAAAGTTATCATTCTCTAAAGAATCTAACTGTAAATATCAAAGCACTTGGACTAAAATTATCTAAATAATTCAAATTTATTGATTTATTAATTAAAAACTACTAAATGAAACTAATTCACTTTCAACTAATGAAAAAGAAATCAAAATTGTTGTTAAGGATTATAAATCCAAATGTATGAACAAGGTTTTTGGGTTTCGATCATTTAATTAATTTGAATAATGCTTGAAGTCTAATATGGAATATCTTCATGAAAGAAAGGCATAGTTATGGTTGAGACTATGCCTATATCTGTTGGCCTTATTTCACAGTTTGGTCATTCTATGAACTTAGGTAATAGGTTTAAAATTTAAGAAGTTTATCCTAAAATTCCCTATATTAGGATTAACACCCTTACATTTAACTAATGCTCAAATTTTCATTGATCTAAATTTATGTTATTTAACAATCTCTAAAATAACTATTATAGAATTCTCAAATCCCTAATTATCTATAACTTCTTTCTAAGTGGCAACCTTAAAACAAATAATAAAGCCCTTGAATAAACAAAGATGAGTTAAAAAATTATGCTTAATAACTCATTTAAATCACATACTAAAATAACCTTAACTAATAAATGATTTAGTTACACATGTTAATCAATAAATACAAAGTATGAAAAAAATAAGCACTTATGGGTCGATTAAAACAAAGTTAGAGTAACATAACAAGAGAGAAAAATTTAGTAAACTCTAGAATATGATCTCAACTAATTTGTAATTTCAAATCATGTTGCTACAATGTCTAGAACCTTTGAAAAACTACTTTGAATGTTTAATACAATTTATTGAAAAAAAAATAAAAATAAACAAGACCTAATGCTAATATGAAAAGAGATGAAGGATGGTAAAGGTTTGGTAAAATATGAGGTTTGGAAAAATCTAATACAAAGTCTCCAAAATGTTCTTATAGCATCCCATATAGGTTTAGGGTTGATTAGTGATTAAATTATTTAATTTTCCTTTAATTCTTTGCTAAAACACACCTCTAGAGACTTTAATGACCATTAGAATCAAAGATAAATGGCGCAGTTGAACATCCATATTATTTTTCTAAATTTAGGGTGAACATCAACAGTGATCTATAATAACACCCTAATTATACAATTTTTGTGCATGCTTTCATGATCATTATCTTATGTTTGAAGGAAAATTCTATGTAATTTGGTTATTTTGTTGATTCTTGAATACAATGTTGTCTAAGATACTTTAGATGATTATTCATGTTCCATAGGAGTTTAGATATGAAATCAATTTAGGAAGAAAGAGCAACAATTAAGGAAGATCCACATAAAATATAAAGGTCAAAGGACTAGCTATGAAGAGTGCATTAAGAGAAGAATAAGAGAAGTTGAAACAAGCCCTAACTCAAGGATAAGGGACTTTGTTAGAAATTAGATGCAAGATCATCATGTTTTTAAGTTCCACGCCAAATTCAAGGAAAAAGGATGAGTGAAAAAGAAGTTGTAATGAAAAGACCAAGAAACCTGAAGGCTAGAAAAACTTAAGAAAGCTAGAGAAAATAATATAAAGCTACCTCCTCTATCACGATTATGTAGATGCATAATTGTGACCTGCTAGAATTGAAACTCTTTATTATAGTTAAGCAATTTTCACAATCATGTAATGTTGGAAATCAGCAGAATATGGGAATCACACTTTTTTGCAAGCTAAGCAAGTGGTATTTTAGGAAGGTTAGAAGGTATTTAAGCAAAACATAAAAGTGGTAACTAGAATAGGATAAAAATAAATCTAAGAGCCAAGAATCAAGCAACACTCAAGTTATAGATTTTACAATACAAGGGCAAGAAGGAGACAATAGTAAATTTAAAATTATTTTCTTTTCTTTTCTTTTTTTCTTCCTTTATATTTACATGTTTAATTTGAACATTGGGGATTTGATTAAAATTATAGATTGCTAAATTTCTTTTAGGGATTACTCTTCAATATTTTAGTTAAACTCTTATCTTACTAATTCAACATAATTACACTTTGTGATGTTGATTATGTTTATTCTTTGATTTAAATTGAGAGATTAAATTGAATGTTTGTGTTATGTTGCACAAAGAGAGTTGGTATCATAATAGACTTAAAAATATTATGTTAATAGGAAATTTAAGGGATATTTTAAATGTTTCCTAATTACCTATAAGATTGCTTCAAATTCAATTGGATAGTTAGTAAGAGTTTTAAAAGATGGGGAGATTTCGATATAATTCTTTTCTATTTTAATTGGAATTATTTGAATAGATTTCAAAAGAGGGTATTTAAAATGATACGATATCAAGAGTCAAGTATCATTGAATCAATAAGATGAGGGGAAGATAAAAAATGGATAGAATAAAATTTTAAGTATTTATTATATGTTAATCTTAAGTGTTCAATCGTAATTTTGATTTTGTTTAATTTATTTTTAGATACATTCATTCTATACTTTGCCTAAAAAATCCAATTTAATTTTTTAAGTGACTAATCACAATCCTCGAGGGAATAATACTAGATATACTAAAAAGATACCACTTATATACTTGTGGTATAGCACTAAAAACACAACAAATTTTAGGTATAGCTGCCAAAGATTATAATTTTTGCATCTTGTGCAATTTAAGTTTTTTTTTATTTAATGATTTTGATACTTTTCCTCATTTAATTACAAGTGCATGATCGTAAGGATCATGATGTCACCAAGCAAGAGAGGGAACTTCAAAGAGCAACGCACCAAGAAGTAATAGATAAATGAATGCTAGAAGAGGGAGATCAATGAAGGCAGTAAAGGACCCTCATGGATTTTAAGAGGCAGGGATTTAATGCCAATCAATAAGGATCACAAGACCTCTAGTGCAGGGTCATTTGGCTATGTTTCTGGAAACATGCAATACATTTCAATATAATGGGTTGTTAGAAGATGCAACTAAAATGAGGATATTCCCATGCACATTGAAAGAATGAGCCAAAGCATGGTTGAATTCTCTTAATCTAGAGAATGTGATAACAGGGAAGTAGTTGGAGAAAGTGTTTTCGAAAAATATTTCCCTTTGAAATAAACCCTAAGAATCATCAAAGAGATCATAAATTTCCATTAATGCAATGAAGAGTATTTATGTAAAGCGTGGCAAACATTCAATGATTTCTAAAGAATCTCTCTATATCATAACTTTCCCAAGGATTTTTTGTTGCAAATTTTTATAATGGAGTTAATCTGCCTACAAAAGGGACCACTGATACAGCAGTTGGTGGTTCATTTGTGAGGAAAATAGTAGATGATGCACATGATTTCTTACAGGAGATGGAAACAACCTGTTATATTTGGACGATAGGGAGGAACAAGCAACCCAATTTAAAGGATCATAAGGGATTGCTTGCTATAAATTTAGTGACAACATTACAGGCTCAAATATAGAACCATACCAACACTCAAATATAAAACCATACCAAGTAAATAAATTTTAACCTAAGCTCTCCCTTAGTATATGCAATCAAAGCTCCCCTAAGTTTATGCACTTAGGTATTTTAATCTCATCCTAAGTGTATGCATTGACATAGAACATATATAGGAGTAATATATCATTAAAGAAACACACGTAGGCTTATACACTTGATGATTAGCTCCATTTTAATGATAGACTCAAACATCACACGAGCACACCAAATATCACACATATTTCTCTTATAAGTCCTATGGCACCCAAGAGGGGGGTGAATTAGGTATTAAAAACTTTTTGCAAACTCAAAATTAGCAACCTAATTCAATGGGAAAACTAAATGCAATCTCTAAACCAATATTCAACCTAATATGGAATGTTAGTGCAAATGTCAAAGTAAATGCAATAAGAGAGTTAGAGGAAGACACAAGGCAATTTTTTAAGGAAGTTCACCTACCCCAAAGATAGGCTACGTCTCCCTTCCAACTACTTGTTGGA
>JAOXYD010121670.1:0-11187 GCA_028565735.1 Pinacopodium congolense | reverse complement strand
ATAAAAAAATCAATTCAAAGAGATCCTATAATTCCAATTAGGAATTCGTTTGGAATAAACCACTTCACTAACCTATAATTCAAAATCAAATAACAAGTTACATCCATGTAGGTTTGCCGTCTTCAGTCTGTCTTCACATATGAACAATCCACCTCACTCTAATACAATGTTTCAAACTTTTCTCTCTCGATTTAAGTTGAAAGAACATAACTAGTACGAGGCAAAAGAGTTCATACTCATCCTAATTTGATTTTTCAAGATAATAAAAAAATTAATTTGATCAAATTATAAACAAGATTCATGTCTAAATTTAAATATTTTGAGCATTGAACTCTTCTTCAGATTCTATGAACCTAACTAACCCGTAGTTAATTCGAATTTGAAAGCCTAAATTTTAACTGGAAATTCGACAGACTAGTGTGAAAATCAATCCGGAATCAGGCCTAAAAGAAAAAGGTTGAGCCTATCCTACCTACCCGAAGTATTACCAACCCTAGGTATACAGATAACGGAAAATGTGCTCTCGTACTAACTAAATGCTTTCTACTTAGTTCTTAATTTTAAAAAATAGGATAACGAGTGGGGCCCGCAAAAGCACAAGCACGTTCAATGCCAGACTGGAACGTGTGATTGGTCTAGGCCTCATGAGTAACAAACCAGTACGTGACAGCTGTACCCTTTTGATTTGTATTTGTCAGCAATTGGCGGACTCACCTCAAGTGATAAGCAGGACGACGCACTTACAAGCCTTTACACCGACCTTTTTTCTAAAGACCGAGTAGTAGGGTGGTACTTAAAAAACAAAGGTTAAATGTACAAATTTAACTCTAATATTTGAAAAAAAAATTCCGGCAAGACTTTAATGTCTAGAAATATTTAATTAAAATTTTGTAAAATATTCATAAAAAACTTTGAAAAAAGTTGAAAAAGTTGAAGGGAAATCTTTTTTAAGATTTTATAAATATTTAAATTTTTAGATTTTTTTTAAATATTAAAATTTCACTTAAAATTTTAGAATTAAATTTATCCTTTTATCTTTAAATAAAATAAAATGAATTAATATAATGAAATCACAAAGTTAAGGCTTAGGAATACAAGCTACCCGCACTACAGGAGCAACTTTATGCGCAACCAACAAGCTAGAAGTTAAACTTGAGGACAAAGACATGAATGCAAACAACTTAATGCCGAGTAATGAAACTCACAGGTAACTGCAAATTATTAGATACAAATAAGAATAATTATTCCAAAATATCAATTACTTCATTATATGGGGTTTTTTTGTGTGTCTTAAGAACACAAAATTTCAAATAAAGATTTTACTTATGAGAGTGAATATGTGTGTGTGTGTGTGTTAAGTAAATGCTACAAAAAAAAAAAACTCTTAACTTGTTATTTTTGTTTTGATTTATCTTAAAATATTTTTATTGTTTTAATTATATATTTTATAACATTAAAACTTTTAAATAAAAATCATGTTGGAATAATTTTGTTGGGCCACAGTCCATTTAATTGTTCCAACATTTAATTTAGATAATATTAATTAGATTAAGTAAAAATAATTAATTGGATCAATGATCAAAAAAGATAAATATTTGTTTAGAAGAAAATGTGATCCTATCAGTGTGGGCAGACAAATTATTAGACTGTGATGGAGCTGTCTAATAAAAGACTATCCATAAGGACTACTGCTAGATCTCCTGCTTTTACTATATATAGTCTTAGTTGTTCAGTCATTTGAACCATCACAAGAACTAAGCATTAAAAAAGAACATAAAGACAATATAGAAATTATCTGACTTCTCTCATCTCTCTCTGTTTAAGTCTGCAGATTTCACTCTCTCTTTGTATTTATTTTTTGTATTTTTCAAGTGTTCGGGACAATTTCAAGTAATAAATTCTGTAATTTACAAGCAAATGGAACTTGATTTTTTCATAAAAACACGTTTATATGGTTAGATGTATGATTTGTTCATATTTTGAACCTAAAGAATATAACAAACCCTTCATTGAATTTTTATAAAATTATTATACAAATTATTTCATGGACATAATAATAAATAACATTATTATTTCCATCAAATTTATTTGATAAACGTTAATAATTTAGAATATAAATATTTTACAATAATTTAAAATTAATATTTTAATTAAGGAAACTACAAAAGACTTTTATCCTATATTTTCTTGTCAATCGCCTTTATTTGAAAACATCCTAAGCCGATGGGGCCTTGATCTGCCAAATTTAATAGACATCGTATTATAGAAGAGAATAGACTGCGAATGGTGGGGTTGATAGGATTGAATCAATGACTATAACGACAAGAAATATATATATATACGTAAACCGACCATAATTTTGATTGGACCGACCATCTGGTTAGTCATGGAAGAGAACCAGAGAAAGGGCCCAGGGTCAGGGCCACATGGTCCTCACCCCTTAGTATTGTCTTTCATTCTTTATTGTCCAATGTGTCTACCAATCTTTTTTTTTTAATTTTAGAGAAAACGTTTCTAACAACTTTGTCAACTTTTACCTTTGAGTTCGCAATAAAGAGATAATCACCAAAGTTCCACTCAGATATCCTAAATCCCTACGAATACATAGTTCCTATGCTGAAAAGTATTTATCCGGTTATCCCAATTATCTACTGCTGCTTTTGTTTACGTCTGTTAAATGGCGCAATTAATATATATCTTATAAATGGCCCAATTATCTACTGCTGCTTTTGTTTGCTTTTGTTTTAATATATATCTTATTTATAGTTTTAATTCTCGCATAATAGTTCATGTGAAATTTTTAATACACCCCTCTCAGTTTAAATGTGGGTTATAAAAATCAATTCTATTGGTTCCAATTCAGGAAGGTATATTAGCTCATAATAAGACTCGAATATCATGTTAAATGAGTTTAATTTACTTTAAAAAATATATTTAAAAGTGTAAGATTTATTATATTTTATAAATAATTTTAATTCCCACAGCTAATATGAAATTCTTAACAAAGTCCACTAATAGCAATATTCGTATCTAATAGTTTCTTGCTAGTGACAATAATAAGTCGGCATCAAATGATGCAATTAATTTATTAATCTATTTTTATATTAAACTAATAATTATGCTTTCTATTTTTAAATTGATATAAAATACAATTAAATCAGCAAAAGTTTATAAATGACATTACTGGAGCATAGAGATAATTTTTTGAATAATAGTTTCATTGTGTTAAAACTTGTATAATTGATATTTATAATATTGTACCAGATAATCTGTGGGAATATAAATTTTTTTAATAATATGTATTGTTTTCAAAGACTAACGATTGTTATTTTTTATCATAAAAAATTTTGAGTTCTACAATAAAGTTTAAAATTTTTTTTTTTAAGAAATCGCTTTCATTCTCTTGTCCTTCTCGTATTAAGATTTGTATTTATGAAAGTGATGCCGGTGGCTAAACACACTAAACCATTAAGCTGAGCTCACCCAACTAATAAATTTATGAGCCATCAACACTTATATCCACTCCAAGGTCCAGTTCTTTGTTTTGTCGACATTTCAGTAATAATTATGTATTCCAAACATACCAAAATGTCTTCACGGTGATAAGTCCAAAACAATAAATTTATAATCAAGCGAAGGATTAACGCACAACTAGTCCCTTAATGAGTCATGTAGTTTTGTAAGTGCAAACACTATCAGTCAAAATTAAAGGAGGACAACGACCTGTGGGCCTCTTCTTTCGGTATAGCCGCACAAGTTTCCATCACTACCCCGTCATTTTGTGATTCTCAATATCTCTTATCACGAAAGACAGATTCTTTTGACGTAGAGACTATAAATACCTTCCCTTCTGTCAACTCGTAGAACTCCCCAGAAAATGACTGCAAAAGGATGACGGGTGAAATTATTAAAAGCTTGCTTATACAATTCAAATAGTTTGTGTTCTCAAAATCAAATTACTAAAATAGTTTAATAAAAGGAGGATTATAGCATTAGTTAGTGTTTAATACAATTTTTTAAAAATAACAAATGCATTAATAGTATTTATTGTTTCGGAATGATATCGTATTAGTATCGACTAATTTTTTAAAATTATAAAAAATATTTAAATTTCATAAAATCTGTAAAATTGTCTTTATATACATTATACATCTCTTATAAATATAATTTCAATAAATTCAAACATTTAATTGATACAATAAATATAATACAATTTTTATACAATATTTTTATCCATTAATATCAATTTTCATATATTTATCAAATAAATAATAATATAAATTAATATAAACAAAATAACAATCTTCAAACCATTATAACTTAATATCAATATACTAAAACATCATGAAATAATAACAATATATAATAAACAACTATTTTCTTCATTCATATTAATACTAATTTTCATTAATTTTTAAATAAATATCAACATGAATTAATATAAAAAATAACATAAATATAGATATCCATGAGAAAGAAGAAGTAAATATAAATCATGAATTATTAAAGAATCATATAACAATAATGTCAAAGTAACAAATTATAAAAATTACATCATAAAAATAAGGTGATCTTAAACAGCTCTAATCATGTGCTGATGATAGAGGAAGATGGGATTTCAAATCATCAATTTGTGTATGTATTCCATGAAATAAGGAAACCACCTCTTGCAACTGATCTCTTGTATTCTCTCGATGAACTGTAAACTCTTTATAAAGTCAATCAATCCAGGCATCAAGCAAAGTTTGAATTGGAGGAGGAGGAGGCTTAGAAAATTTAATCTCATCATCAATATGTAAAGATATACTATGGCTTAGACTAGGCTCATCAACATAAATAGAAGGAAGAGTAGGATGTTGTCGTTGTTGATGTGATTGAGTCATATGACCATTAATAATTTCATAACTTGTGTGCTTTTTTAGTATACTTGTCAAAAAAAGTAAATCTCAAATTCATCTTCCGTGAAAAGAACATCAAAGTGTTAGATATGATATGACTTAAAATAAAAGAGTAAGGGGTGTTTTAATTCTTCTTCTTAGAGTGCATAAAGTAGATCATATTGTGAAGAATAAAATCTCTTAGATGAATTTTTTCTTCCACCATCAGAGTGAAAAGAGACTAAAGGTCATCTAATCCTAAATCATTAAAATGACTACCTAAGGAAAGAAAATTATATCTAATAAACAGATGATAGAGTTTTGTGTATGGGTATTAATTTGTTTAGGACTAATAACACAACGAACATATAGTAAGGGAAATACATCTTTGCATATCAAACAAATTCTAAAATTCTATATACTCCTTCATGAGTGCATTTCATGGATTTTAACACATTAAAAACATTGAAGACTCAATCTTAACAAAATCAAATTCAATTGATGATTTTATAAATTTATTCATACATCTAATTGCATGAATATACATTCAATTTCATAAACATAACACAATTCACCTTAAATTAAAAAAATTTCAATATTTATATTCCTAATGATATAACACAATTTCAATTTTACCAAATCAAATGCAATTAATGATTCTGTAACTCCTATATATATTTAATTACAAGAATATGTATTTAACTTCATAAAACATAACATAATTTTGCCTAAGATTAAAAACATTCCCAATATCTATATTCCTAAAATTGGAAAAATTTTAATATTCTATCAAATCAAATACAATTGATGATTTTATAAGCTCATTTATACATCTAATTACATGAATATACATTTAATTTCATAAGACATAACACAAATTTACTTAAAATTTTAAAACTCCCAATTTTGAAAGCCTAATTCTACCTAATTTCAAATTTGATTAAATCTATATGCATTCATACCAAATTCAACTTTTACAATAATTAAATTTGATGAATTAAATACAAATTAACAATTAATTAAATGAAAAATTAATGAAATTGAAAATTTCCAAATTTTAAGATTAAGAAATTTACCAATTTTAGTTCATATTCTTTAAATTGGTTGATAAAAATTGGTGTTGATATTAGGAAGATAGTAAAGCTCCTACAACTTATCGGAATTTGGCTTCAAACTTAAAAATTCGTTAAAAAATGATTTGTAAATCACATATGAAATTTTGGTATTTTTGTTATCGTTTAGTGTTTTAGGAGGCATTTTTAGGTGATTGGAGTTGGATTAAAATAGTGGGCAAAGGATTAAATTCAAAAGTACGAGTTCTTTTTTGTAAAAAAAATGAATTTGCAACAGTTGGATTTGCGTCAGTCAAGATAGATAACAAAAGAAGAAGAAAATGAGGGAAACAAGTAATGAGTGGCATTTAACGTAAGTATCGATCGACCAATGCTTACGAAATTTTGAAAAAAAAAAGTTTGGTCTTCAAACTTTTTAAAATTACATACCAACTCTAGTTTTGAGCTAGTATTTCAGAACTAGTCTAAAACCGATCAGTACGAGTCAATTTTACCAATAAGGGTCAGGATTATGGCCCGACACGATATTTAACCGATTTACAAGTGAGTATGGAATTGGTCGACAGTACTGTTTTTTAAATAATACCAGGTTTTAATAATACTTTAGTACTTTGTTTTGATTGAAATTGACATTGTACAAAGTTTATAAAATGCAATTCCCCGAAAGGCCACAAAAACCAAGAGGCTAAATTGCCACTACCATCGGTCTGAATCTTATGCTCAATGGGCCCGTTGGGAATGGAAAACGAAAAGGTCCTATGTCGATAGAGTTCTATACGGATTTGTATATCATAAATCAGGCTTCTGATTCTTCTAGTCCATAGGCCTTATCACGTTGTGGGGTTTAAATATTCTTGAGGACTGAGTTTCTAAAGCTTATCATGGCAAGTTTGATTGTTGGGGTTGCTAATCTTTTTAGTACGCATAGACTGGTCCTCCTGACTATACTTTTTAGAAAACGAAATTTGTATTACGGACTATAAATGTTATGTGTGCTACACGTTGTGCTACGCGTAATAATATGTAAATCACACCAACTCAGAATCAAGTGGTCGACTAGATTTAAATGGCACTTATAAACCTCTGTAAGTCTATATTCTTCACCAACCATCTTCTTTAAAGTTGATGTGAGTTGCAGCCCTCCTCACTGCAACTTTAAATTGCAACCTTTTGGATAGGATGTCTCATAGAGGGGCTAGTTTCACCACTTGGGCTATCCTATTGGAGGAGTCTAATTATGAATCTTGTTTATTCTGCCAAGAATTACAGTTAATGTTGTTTCAATTATGCAAACTAATTAAATTCATCTAAGGAAGATGCGCTTTACATCATAAAAACTTGATAGAATACATAATGTTCATATAATTTATAATAATTTTTTTATTTTAATATAAATTATACTTAAAAAATCTTTTTGAGTTTTACATTGACAAATACAAACTGGAGATTACAGCTTAAATAAACTTAGAATTCAAAGCTTAAATATTAATTGAGGAAGTTACAAATCACATAGGAAGTTTAAGACAAAATATACTGATTAGAAGGCTTCGATAAATAGAAGCCGACATGCTTTTATTTAACAATTTGTGAAAATAACTGTCAACATACTTCAATAAATAAGATATAGACATGCTTTATCAATTGTATATGATAAAAATTTTGTGAGATAGGAGTGATAAATGAGTTAAAATTATTCTTTCATATCATTCCTAGAAGGGAAATCTTGAATCCCATTTTGAATAGAATTCATATTTATATTTTTGTATACGAATAAATTTATGAATGAAATTATCTTATCTAATTAGGAAGGTAAATTCTAAGAGATATTTATAGATTGGAGGATAATCTCTAACAGTATTTAAAAGAGATTGTTTTTGAAAAAAAAGAGAATATACATAATTATCAAATTTTACTTTCTTCACAATTATGAGTAGCTAATTTAATTATTTTCTAGTCAAGGAATAACTAAAATTTGATAAGAAAAACTGTTAAATCAAATTTCGTTTTCCTTTATTCACTGGTTTTGATTATTTATATATTCCCTATAACTTCTTGAGATAATTATTTCGATTGATTGAATAGATATATCATTGCCTAATTGTCAAACTAATTACTTGCTAATTATATTATAAAATTTATATAAGAATATAATTTATTTAAAATAATTGAGTTATGTATTTGATGATTATATTTGGTGGTTCCTCTTTTTCTTTATGTTTGTTAAATTAAATGTTAAGAGCTTACTCAGGATTGTTTATTAATAAAATAATTGATTAAAGAGCTTGTTTTTGGTGAATAAGTTAAGGATATATAGGTTGTTAAAACTCGTTAACAACCATAATTGATTTATTTATGAATGGATAATATTATCTTTGTATCATTAATCAATTGCATGAATTAAAACTGGAATTACTTCTTTGGCTAGAGATTAATATTATAAAATCTTTTTGTTTTACTCTTTGATTGTTTTGGTTAAATTGTTTTAGTTTAAATTTGTAAGATCCTCTTGTCATTTTATTATTAACCTAGAAATAAATCAACTAATATCTATGGACTCATAACTACTCATGGTTGCAAACAAAATATTTTAAAAATAGAAAACTTACTTTTGTTAGATTTGATACTCATCAAATTTTAGTGCCATTATCAAGGATTGGAGTTCTTAATAGAGCTATTTCTCTTTATTTTTATTTTTTTATCAATTCATCTCACAATTTTGAAGAAGAATTTCATTCCCATTGAAGCAATTTTAATTAAACTAAACCTAACTCAACTACCACTTCGTTGAAACTTTTGGTCTTTTTCACTTACTTTTATGAGGATTTTTTTAGTGAAAATCCTTATAAGCATCTTAATGATTTCATGTAAAGTATTTAAATGTGAAATCCTAAGGTGTTATCAAAGAGCAAATAAAATTGCACATCTTTCCTTTTCATCAAGCAATAAAGATAAGGATTGACTTAATTATTTCCATATGAAATGAGATGAAAAGGCAATTTCTTGAGAAAATTTTTACCTACTTCATAATTTGCCAATATTAAAAGGACATATATGGTATAAGACAGTTCAATGTTAAGACACCATAAGAGTTTTAGGGAAGATTCATATAACTTTGTGCAAGCTATCCAGATCATTGAATTTTTTGTCACCTCCTTATCCATTATTTTTATAATGAATTATTAAAAATATATAAGAATGATAGATGATGTAAATAGAGGCTTGCTAATACATAAAACTCATATTGAAGTAAGGAATCTAGTTTTCAATATGATTATTAATTCATAATAGTTTGGCAACATTTAACATTATCCTCTAGAGAAACCTAATGAGGTAATTACTTTTTATATTGGTCAATGATTAGATAATCTTGTCTCTATTGTAGAAAAATTAGTTATAGGCAATATACAACAAATGAAACTTGTGGTATTTATTTCACTATGGGTCATCCAATTAACATATGCCCTAAACTTTAAAATGAACCAAATGATTAGGCCAATGTCATTAGAGGATTCCAAACGTTCCAATATATACAACCCTAGATGGAGGGATTATCCTAATTCAAAGATGAAGTAGAGCCAAAGGTTTTTACAATAATATAGGCTAGATAACTAATTCAACCACCATAATCATCTTCAAAACCATGTGTGTATTTAGATGAAATTGTTAAAGCCCTTGTAACCATAGTTTTAAATACCATTCCGTTCCGAAATGAAACCGGAACAGAACGGTCAAGTTTCGTTCCACATGTAAATACCGGTCGGTACCGGCCGGTTCCAGCCAGTACGGTGAATACCGGCCAACTACATAATATAATACATTTAGAGATCATTTTTTAAATTTTATAAAATTTAGAAATTAATTTATAATTTTAAATAATTATCCGAAACGGTACTGGTACAGTACCATTTTTTAGATAAATTTGGTACTGATACCAGTACGGTATTTAATACACTGCTTGTAATTAACATATAAAAATTTCAACAAAAGGCAAGATATAGCATTTAGAACTTGGAAAACTAAATCAAAATTCATGACTTTTATAAGTTGATTAAAATTTTAATTCTTAGGTAAATTGTAACCATCATCAATTTAGAGGAGAGTATTAGAGCATTATATTAAGAAGTGGAAAGGAGTTAGAGAGCCTAGTAAGAGGATATCAAGGCATGCAATCAAAGAAGAATGATACCTTAAACATAAGCTACCTTACTAAAGGGGTTCAAGTGGTGAGCAACCCAAAGACATCAATTGCAGTTGATAAATTGGTTTTCTTACTAATTTTTGTGTGCTTTATATGAAAGAAGATAACTATTTTGATTTAAATCCAATTTTAGGAAGATCATTTATGAAATATTTAAAACTAAAATTGATATTGAAGAAAGAACAATTATATGTTTGTTATATATGTTGTTGACCCTTTAATGTAACAAACTTTTGACTGAAATGATGAAAATTTATTAAAAGTTGAAAATTAATAATAATTTGGCAAAAAGATATGCTCTAACCTTTAATATTTTCACCAAAATTTAACTTATACCTTAACATTTAGTAATGTTAAAAAAGACCTTGATGTTTGTAAAATTATACTATTTTAACCTCAAATTGATGGGATTGGAAACCTCTGACAAGGTTTCATTAAATAGGATTATTATGGCCTTTTATTTAATTTAAAGCAACCAACTAGTGTTACATTTGCACCTCCATCTTTTAATTTAGGAAATATGGGGTTTAATTATCATTTACTTTGTAGTAATATCCTAATTTTGATTTATATGATTCCTCTATGCAACAATCCTCTTGATCGTGTGATTCAATATTGATAATTTCTATGAGAAGGAATGTATTTTCTTGATGGCACAAACCTTAAAGTTGGATTTAAGCAACCATCATTTAACACTGTTTAAAATAATGTTTTGAAAACCATTAAATTTTTATTTGGTACAAAATGCTTATCATGAAGAGGAGTCTCATCATCTAATCTCATTGCACTAAATAACATATCAATATTTTCTTAACCAATATTATCTTCTAAGTGACTCTCATCCAAAAAACTTGGTTCCTTAGAAACCCAATATGCTAAAACATCAATATGATCCAAGAAAATAGGATATAAAGAAATGTTTATTCTACTAAGAGTCCTAGTAAACAAATAAAATTAAAGTACTAATGAAATTTGAGAAATTATGTTAAACTCAATAACGAAAATAGAAACATATCATACCTCTCTTGGAGCTTCAACT
>JAOXYD010121659.1:0-11187 GCA_028565735.1 Pinacopodium congolense | reverse complement strand
CGTGGGATCGACACTCGAAGTTTTAAATTTTACTCCACTTTATTACTTTTGCGATAGGTGCACTTGCCTAAAAAGTCCGTTGGTTTTAAAAGTAAAATCATTTCAGAACACCTGTCATTTTTAAAGTCACCTAACCAATGCAACATCCTCCGCGACATCCTAAAGGCTCCAAAGAACGAAAGAAAGGAGAGACTTGATGAGCTTGGACTTTGACCTTCCCCCAATTTGACAAAAACACCATTTTACCCTTCTCCCAAGTTTTCTCTTTGTCAAAATATGACTTTAAAAAGACATTTTCATGTGTCCTAGAGTCGGATAAGGCTCCAAAAGCTGGGACATGTAGTAACTCCTTGAAAATTTTTTCAATGCAAAGAAAAAAAAGAAGAAAAGGCACCAAACACAATGTAATGACGCTAACAATAAAATCCTGAATGAGATTCTAATATTTTTAAAACCTTTAGAATAAAATCCTTAATAAAATTGTTATTTCTCTATTAAGTATTTGTAACTTTTTTATTGTATTAGATACTAATATCGTACCGATATTAAATTCAATTATGATATGATATTGTATTATATCGATACTAGGTAATATCAAATATCGTATTCGATAATTTTATAAAATTATAAAATATTTTTAATTTTTATGCTATATAGAGTTTAATTTTATTTCAACATGTCTTAAAAAATAATCATACAATAAATATGATATCATATTTATTGAATAAATTTTAAACTAATTGATAAATATTTTATCTAAATAAAACAAATCAAATAAATTAGAACTGAATTATAATTATAGTTTAGATAATACTTATTAAGATTAATTATTATTTTTATTAATAAGATAAATTGTAATTCTATTTTACTATTAGAAGTTGTAATTTTTAAATTAAAAAATTAATTATATTTTTTAAACATTTATAAAAAGACATGTTTTCTTTAAGAATTAGTCCCATTTTATTTAATGGATAGAATAAGATTTTTCATTTTATTAAGTACTGTACAAAACTAGATATCGTGCCCACTTTATCTATGGAACTTTAGGTTGGCAGAATGCTATTAGTCAAGGATCCATCTAACGCAATCTTTCGCTTAAAGAAAAATCTCAAACTCAATCTTAATCTCAATTTCAATCTAGTGTACTCAAAATTGAAAAACATCTTCTCTGCTATCCATATACTTTATGAATAATAACAAATAAAATACCCACTCAAAGCATTTCTTTTAAGCAAGAACTATGCTCAAACAAGGAAGAAGAGCAAATGTAACCAAGATCAAAAAAGGCAAGACCTAGTGTAGGTTAGACTCGTGCTTTGATATGTGTAACATGGATAGTCAACCAAAATAGTAAGAACTAACATTGGGGAAGGGCGGGGTAAGAAGCGGCAACGAGAAATAGCAAGGTGCCAAGGAAGTAGAAACAACAAGCCAACAAGCAATAATGGGGGAGGGGGTTAAAAAGTTTTAATATTTAACTTTGATTCGATAAGTATTGGAATCGTAAGTTTCAATACTTTCTAAAACTACCGATACCAATTAGTATCTAAGTATGGAATGGTACCTACTCCTTACCATTTTGTTTTCCAATCGATACAAAATAGTATTCCAAACATTGGTATTAATACCAAATAGATTGATATAATTGAAACTAAAAATTTAAAGTATCATAAACATCCAATATGACTCTAATTAAAACTCTAAATAGTGAAACAATACTATTAACATGATGAGTATACCTAATCGAACAAGATAAACTTAATTATTTTTAACATCCTCTCTTAAACGTATGTTGTACTTATGTTTACAACGTAAGTTAAACTGGTTCAAAGCAGTCTCCCTTAAACAGATTCTTCCATGTTATAGACTTCAAGCAACTTTTTGAGTTTTTAAAATGAAGTGATTTTAAGGGGCTTTGTGTATAAACTTATGACTTAGTCTTCACTCCTTCAATAAACAATATCAAGGATCTCCTCCTTTGTGAGATCCCATAAAAGTTGATACCTTTATATCAAAGTGATTATTCATTCCATGCAAGACTAAATTCTTGAATAATTTGATAGTTGAACTATTGTCACAGCATTTGAAGTAGAGTCAACTTGTTTAACACCTTAAGAATGTTCCTCAACCAAATTTCTTGACTAGCAAACACTATGGTAGTTATAAACTCAACTTCAATAGTTGAAAATGTGACAATATATTACTTCTTTGATGACCAAGAAACAGCTCCTGACCCCATTATAAAGACATAGCTAGATGTATTTTTTCTATCGTCTTGATCACCATCATTATCAATATCTATAAAACTAATAAAATTCAACTTTTTTCCTTTCTATACAATATTCCATATTTTGATGTTGCTCACAAATATCACAAAATCCATTTTATAACCAGGAGATGTATCTTTTTGGTCTTTCTAATAATCTACTGATAATATTGACAGCGTACATAATGTAAGGTCTTGTTATAGTTAAATACATTAAACTTCCTACATTCTGCTTATAAAGTTTAATATTAACTATTTTACTTCTAATGTCTATTAAAAGCTTCACACATGTTTCTACTAGTGTGCTCACATGATTGCATTTTTTCATTCAAAATCCTTTTAGGATCTCCTGTAAGTTTCATCTTTAAGAGATAAAGATACCAGTTGTAGATTGAATAACTTCTATACAAAGGAAATAATGTATTAGATCAAGATCAAACATATCAAATTGAGACATTATGGAACTTTTAAACTTTTTAATCATCACATCATGATTGCTAGTATAAATCAAATTATCGACATATAAACAAACTATGACCAAATTTCCATCACTATTAGATCTTTGGCCGTGCTGGTGCAAGTGTTCTCAGGGCTCCTTCAAATCCTATGATGGGTTCTGGGATGGGCATGAGTGCAGGCATGAATATGGGCATGAGTATGGGTGGTGCTCCAGGTTCAGTTATGGGTGTAGGAGGATATAGAGGCATGAATCAGCAGCCCATGGGCATGGGAATGGGGATGAATATGGGGATGGGGATGAATATGGGAATGGGACAAAGGGGCCAGATGCAGCCCCCTGGATCAGCCATGTCTGGTGGATATAATCCAATGATGGGTGGTGCAGGTGGTGGATACATGCCTCAACAGCCATATGGTGGTGGCTATCGATGAGTTTCAGCCACCTATTAGAATGAACTGGTGGACACCATTTTTCATTTAGGCATGAAAGGAGATGACGGTGGTCTCATTGATGCTGTTGTACCCAATTCTATTGAAGTCGCAGCCTTGGAGACGGGTGATATAAAGATGTAATATTTTGAAAGCTGTAAGTCTCTTTAAGTGTTGGCTTTTATGTGATTTATTAGTATTCATTCTCCTTTTTTTACACTATTATTTGTTTTGAGTAAGATGAGGTGCTCAGGTCGCATTATATGCAGTGATTTCAGCTGTTGTGAATTTGTAATTTGCTTAAGAGAGAAGCAACAACCTTCCTTGAGTTGCTGCCTTGTGCCTTTTTTTTTAATTTTAATTTTCACTTTTAATACATAGTTCATCTTGTATCCTGTCACAGTTGATACTGAATGAGATAAAGTTGGTTTACATCGTCGTTTGGTTCGGCAGTGAGGATATGCTGAATGAAACTGATTGAAATATCATTTGAGCTTCGTGTATAGCTTTTGAATTGTGGGCGGTTGTCGAACCGAACCAGCCATAGATTCTGTACTTTTGTCTTAAAGTTTGAGATGTGAGTGAGGGGTCGGTTACACGAGAATAAATTTCACCCTTGACTGAGGTTTGGCATTCTTAGTATGTGTCCTGGAATGGTTTATATGCAAAACCTTGAACCTTTTAAGGATTGACAAATTTTCCTTTTGACATCTAATATGTAGTTATCTCTTTTTCCTAACCTTTAGGTACGTGACAAAATGTTGAAGGAGGTCCTTCTAAAATTATTCCATGTTATTTTGTAAATTATAATTATTCCACATATGTTAAAGTAAAATTAAACAAGTTAATAATAATTTTGATCTGTAATTTCTAGGTTTAAAATGTCGTGATCTTCAAATTGATTGATACCATTACTTTTCTTCTTTTTTTTTTATCGTACCTTTTACTTGACACTTTCATTATCTAAAACGATATTTCGCCAAAAAGACGTCCAAATTGTAAACGAGCTTAAGAAAATAGCACAGAACCGTTGAAAACACTTTCTTGGAATGGTGTTCACGGTTAGCCAATTACAATTTATTTAATCACTCGTACTTGCATAGGGTCTAGAGCAGGTATTCTTCATGGAAATTTGCATGCAAATGTCGAAAACACTTTTGAGATCTACTTGTGTTGATGATCTGTCACAACAAAAGTCTGAATGATTTTATAATTTGATCCAGGTATTCTTCACATCATCGTTTTTTTCAGACATCATCGATGTTCTAAATCTAATCACTTTGGAAGTTTTTTTGTTTAACAATGAGTCCAGCTTGATGTTTAAGCCCTGAGCAGTACGAAGGTATAAAACGCAGTTTCCAACCAAAGGTTTTCGCATAAGAAAGTTCTCTCATTTCATCCACACACAGCCAGCACACCTTTTATTTTGATTATTTGAATTACAAAAGATGCTTTGTTCTTAACCAAGTTTCCAAACGACAGATGAACTGAAAGCAACTCAATACCAAGTCTTCTTACTTAAAACTGGAAAGATTCCATAATGTTTCAGCTTCTTTCCTTGTTTCCAGGAAAGGTTTATGCAAGGAAGACTTGAATCCTGTCTCCCATGTTACCATCGATATCCAAGAACTGCTTGCCTCCCACTTCCCCTGCAGCATCATCCAAGAGGGCCTTAAGATTCACACCTCCCAAAGCTGTCAACCAAAAAGGAGGTAAACCAATGTTACTCATTAAGCTTCACTCGGCAATATAAAGTTTAAATTAGTTTTAAAAGCACGAGTAATACCTGGAACCATATTTTTTATGCCTTCTAGGAACCCAGCCTGCAAAACAACAAAATTTGCAACAGAATCATTTGTTTCTTTCTTGTAAACAAAATGGTGATGGGGAACATCACAGGAACATAGGCGAAAATAACAAGTTACAAGAGCATTCTCCAAATATTGCACAAAAATTCCATGATCTGAAAAAGGATATCAACTTAGTGACTATAGCTGGGCTCCATGATTATCTAACTTTATCTGGGGAAGTAGCTGACCACAAGAGTGGCAAGTGATGTAACAAGGAATCAAGGACCAGTTGTCTACATGATAACTGCATTCGGGGGTGAAATATTACTTACAGGAATCCTCACATCAAGTCTCTCAGATCCATCTTGTCCGGTTATTTTAATTCTCAATGTCCGTGACCAGATCCCAGAAAACAGACTTTTTGAGCCATCTGCTTTCACAACAGAATCTTGTGGACCTCTACTTCTCTGCTCTGTGTCATCGTACGTACCACTGCTTCCTGATGAATATCCTTTAGTTAGATTAATCAGAAAATTAGAATGGGTAACCAATCTATCTTTGACATTGAAACAGGCTGTTAAACAGAAAAACCTCTCACTCCCCCCCTGACCTGTTTGTGTAGCATATCGCTTCTCTTCTTCATAGTAGTCAGTGAAACCTACGATTTCTTTGATTTCTTCAAATGATGGTATGCTCCCAGGGCCAGGAATATGACCACCTTTGATAGCAGCAAGTGAATCCTATAAATGAATAATGAAAAAGTAATTTTACTCCAGAGAATCACCTCAAAAAGGTCAAGCGCAATTAATATTAATAACAAAATCATCCAGAATGCACACTAATAACTGCTTGGTTTCTAAGAATGAGCTAGACATGCAATTTGCAACTGAGAACCTGACGTTTGCAACCTATTGGATCATGTTTGCAAGATACCAATTCAGGTAAAGGGAACGGAATACAGCTGTCTTTTTATACCTACAGTGCATCCTATACAGAAAGGTAGTGTGACATCTAAAGCAATCATTTGCTAGAAACAAGAGTTTCAGTCAAACTTTGGTGATTCAGGTTTTCTTATACCATCAACTTTTTTTTTGTGTGTATAAATACAAGAAAAGAAATCTATAATTTTAATTTATGGTATTGACAATAAACAGGAAACATTTCATATTTTAAGCAAAGATGTTACAGAAATGTTTGTGTTTTCTCACAATGCAAATCATGGAAAGCATATAAAATACAATGCAGAATGAACTCATCTTTTTGCATTTGAGATTATGCATCAAATTCAAAAATAGAGCCAGTATGTTGTGTTCAGATTCATGTCAAAGACAGAGTGGGACTAAACAGGTCAAGTGCTTTGAAGAGCCTTTCCTTTTGGCGTACTTAAGAAGGGACGTAAATAAAAAGGGACATAAATGTTAACAAGTTCTTGAAACAAAAAGTATCTACTTTGGAATAATATCATGTACCAAAGATATTTAATTTTCAAAAGGTAAGCTTAGATGACCTGCATTGCTTGAATAGAAACTCCAATCAAGGACAGAGGGTAAACCACAAGTTTGTATCCAACTTCCGCCAGTTCCGAAGGAGTAAGTATAGGTGTTTTACCCCCTCCTTCAAGCATATTGGCCTACATAGAAAAATAAAAGCTCAGGTAAACAATGGAAAAAGAGACAAGTCCAGTACTGTGCTTTCACAAGGGTCCTAGCCTTTAGCTGTAGCATTCACATTGGCCTACAAAAATTCTAGATTTTCGTCTATTTTTGAAGCCTTTGAATTCTCCTAGACTGTTGAACTTTCATGGAATCTTATTTTACATTCTATGCCAGTTTACATTCAGACATTAACATAATTAGAACCTTGTATGTTAAAATTCATGGTAATCTTGAACAGAAGCATTAGCTCATTGGATCTTTCCTTTCCAGGACGGCCCTAATACTTTCATGGCAAAAACTGCATTGGCAACATTATCCTTCAAATAATAGCGCAATGTTTGCCAACAGGGATCAATAGCAGACATATTAGAATGAGAAGCAATTAAAAAAAAAATTCCAAAACAAGGAATGAGAAGATAAATATTTTAGACTTGTTTAAGAACCACGGTTGAGTTAATATCATCAGATAACTCATTCGGAAAAAAAAGGAATAAAAATAACTAAAAGAAGATAGCAAAGTCATTATTTCAGATTTGATTATAACTTCATTGAAAACTGTATTCAAACAACAAGGCACATGCATAGAGATATATCATCTCTGAATCAATTTTGCATATGTTGAACTGAGACAATTCACGGAGTAAAGCCAAGTAACTTCAGATACAAAAAGATACATGCTATTGGTTTGCCAAGGCGGAGAAATTGTACCAATTTTGGGACTGATGGGGAGACTTCACAAAAAGCTGTCATTTCCTCTTTAGAAGCTAGTGCATCAATGAAGAGAACATCTGCTCCAGCATCAGCAAAAGCCCTTGTCCTCCAGAGTGCTTCATCAAGAGATATGGCCTGACGAGAATCAGTTCGCGCCACAATCACAATGTCCATGCCGCTCTCTTCCCGAGCATCAACTGCTGCTTTGATCCGCATGACAGCTTCCTCTCTAGGCAGCACCTTCCTACCAGGTGTATGACCACAAGCTTTTGGTGACACCTACAATTGTTAGATCTGTAAGCTATAAAAATCCAGCTGGCAGCAACTGGCAATGCAAACGAAGACAACAGAAAGAAGTTGCAGCCACCAATAAAAGAGGAAACACAAATTTTTGTCCCAATATGTCAAAAATTACCAACAAATCTCATGAAGTTATAGAAATCTGCATGTAAGAAGTATGTGAAAAGCTCTGTCCATAAAACGATGTTATCTACAACAAAGCACTAAACTTTAAAGACAACTGCCAAGCAACTTTAAGTCAATCCACCATAGAATATCCTTAAAAAAATCATAGTTACATTTAATAGAAAATTAGTCCTCTGTATGGATAAACCGCACAACGGATTAGCAATGCAACCCTTCAATCAATTCAGAAGATTGGCAGGAAGAGTAGAATTAGAGATCGATAGAAAAACATGGTATAGGCTGTTCTGAGTAGGACACAGAAAATACCTATTTCAGTGCCTAATTCATGTTAAAACAGGTATAGTGATCCAAATGCTCCTAACAGGATAAAGAGAAACTTCTAGATTATATTAACAATTTTGACTCCTGGAGTCATGCTCAAGGTCGGCCAGCCACCCAAAAATTGGAAAACATCCTTGGACCAGAAAAAGATCCAATTGCTATCAAGGCTTCTTGGAAATTCATCAAGTTGGACAGCACACTGATTCTGGATCATCTTAGTCTCAATTATTTCAAAAACAACAACAAAATAACAACATAACATATGAAAAATGTCAGATAACTCTAGTGTGGTAAATTTTCAATGACCCAAGTGCTTCCCTCTCCTCCGAACTACCATCTGAAAGGAAAGGTTGAACTTAAAGAGATATTATAAAAGGATTCACCATTAACACAGAGGTCAATTTACTCTTATACCTGGCAATCAAACCACTATTGTGAAGGGATGCAAACCTTTTGAAATGGGAAGTTTAAAATAACACCAGACCATACTCACATGCCTCAGCCAATGAGGCAGTATCACATTGTATTAGCAACAATCTAAAATTCCTAAAACATGATACTCTTAAGGGTGATGTGAATAAAATCTCCTTCTTCTGTTGTCTTTTCTTTACTGACTCCTAAGCCATAGATATGATAAGATAGTTAACAATTTACTTCTTCCAAACCAGTGCATTTCAGCTGCACCCTTCTACCTCTAGTTATGTTGCTTTGATAGTTTTCTTTCTTCCAGTGATTATTAAATGGTATTCTTAGAAATTTTCCTAAATCAATGCTGATTTCATCACATATCCAATGGGACTTCCACTTACACAAAACCAAGACTCAATAGCTTATGATGTTATTCCAATGTATCAACCATTGGATTAATTTCTTATCCTCCGCCATCCATAGTTTGACTCATTGTTGGGTTTCTACATCATAACAGATCTGAAATCTAGCTCAACAACTTAGAGAAGCCTTGGATGGTAGTGCCGGGAAGTCAAAAAATAGAACAAACCTGATCT
The DNA here is from genome assembly GCA_028565735.1 of Pinacopodium congolense. Taxonomy (NCBI): domain Eukaryota; kingdom Viridiplantae; phylum Streptophyta; class Magnoliopsida; order Malpighiales; family Erythroxylaceae; genus Pinacopodium; species Pinacopodium congolense. Next base: position 2,126 of record JAOXYD010121659.1, on the reverse strand, counting down.
TCAAGAAGAATTCCTGCAAAGCCAGCCTTGATAAATCCCTTGATAGTTCTTTTGACATTCAAGGCATTACCATATCCATTATCACCATCCCCAATGACAGGAATTGACACAGCATCAGTGATCAGCCGCCCTTGATCCACCATTTCACCATAGGAAATGTATCCTGTGTCAGGCAACCCCAATCTAGCAGCAGATATTGAAAACCCTACGGAAAGGATAGATAACAATTGTTAAAGTATTCTGATTGCTTGAAGCTGTCACAAACAGAAATAACTAAATGAAAAACAGATCCATGAAGAAAACCATAAATGTTTTTACAGTCAAAAGCCAAGCACAATTGGTGAATCATTTAAGATCTGCTATTATACACATGAAACATGTTAAATTGATGAATTCAAAGGAACAAAATAGATACTATTTCTAAAGTGAGTGTTTCCCCTACATTAAAGAACCTGAATTGTGGACTCTGTAAACTACAAAGAAAGAATATCAGAAGAAAGATCCCCAAAACAGTTCAGTTTTCTATTTATTAGTTAATGAGTAGGAAATGAACTATTACTAGTGCCTAACACAAAAATGCTAGGTCAGTATGGATTGTCATGTTAAACAGAAAGGGGATAGAACCCAGAAGTTCAACCACTCCTGAAACACCCTAAAAAGTTGATATTACTTTTGCAATATCAAAACTGCTAACATGCATAAAAACTATTAAGCTGTTTCAGATCAAATTCCCTTCAACCTTGACAAGTGATACTACGCAATCACGACATCAAGAAATAACTCACTAACTAATGAAGTCATAAATTAAAACAGGTCAGGAAAAAATAAAAAGTACAACATATATCCAACAGCAAGACACATATGAGGACAACTCTTTCCAGATATAAAATATTTAAGCGTTCCCCCATCCTCAGATTATCTTTCAGTACTTGGCAAAGGTCAGCAGTAATAAAACACAGACCTTCATAACGAAAAGTGAAGAAAACCAGATCAATCAATCTAGGCCTGAAATCACTATGTAGGCTAGCGATCAGGACAAATTTGCAACAAGCAACAAGGAAAAAGAGACAACACACTTACAGTCTTCAACAAAATGACAACGATGCACACCCTAGAACGTCTATCAAGTAAGACCATAACCTGGTTTCGATCATAAAATCATGATTCATAAAATAAACCCAAACACATAGAGGGTCAACAACACAAACCACTAGTGAAACAGTAGTCAAATCCTGCTTTCTCCACAAGCTTAGCGCTAAGAGCATCAAAACAAGCTGGACCCTGGTGGACTCCAGGAGAGTCCAGGAGGAGACGGAGCTGCTTCGCAGGAGAAGCTCTAGAAGCACGAGATTTAGGTACACTTGCCTTTCGCAACATTGGTTTTCAAAGTAAAATCGTTAAATGCAATCCAATTTTCATAATCATTTAACCAACACCCAAAAGTCTTGTAGGATTTCTCTTAATGTTCTTTTTGTTTTGTTCTATGTTATCCTATCTTGATCTAATCTTTAGAAAAGCTTGTGTCTTAGTTGTAATCTTCAGGTTTTAATCACAAGTTTGGATCACTAACTTCTTAAAGCCTTCAAAAACATGGATTTAACTCTAAACAGTCATGACCATGCTCCACTTTAGAGTTCATTATTAAAATTTCAACCATAAGCTTTGGTTGTATAAGTTCAAGCATGTGGATTTAACTCCAAAGCCACCATGATCATGCTTAGATTTGGAATTAAGTAATTAGAGGAGTTTTGTTCTCATTTCACCTCTTAATTTTACGCACTTTTTTTTTGTATCCTATAAATTTAGGACAATTTGGTTTAAGTGTGGGGGACTTGAATAAGTTAGGAAATTTCATCTATTTATCACACTTACGTTCTTAGGAGTCTAAGAGTAATGACATGACTATCCATAATGAATGATTGAGATTAAGAGTTGGTTATTAATTGTAGTGTTTTAATTTCATCATTGTTTTTAAGGGGGTGAGTATTGAGCAGTTCTTGACTGATTTTAACCTTAGTATTGAGCAGTTCCCTCGAATCCCCGGCAACGGCGCCAAAAAATTGTTTGCTAGTTTTAACTACACTGCAAGTATACAGATCGCAACTTATAGTATAATTGATATCGAT
>JAOXYD010121648.1:0-11187 GCA_028565735.1 Pinacopodium congolense | reverse complement strand
TATTGAGTATCTCCTTTGTTTTACTTTCTTCTACGATTAGTTACATTCAAGTTTCGTTAGTTTAAATTTAATTTCAATTTTCTACCATATTATTTGCCTTAAACAAAGTGAATTCAAGTCGTTATGTGTCTAGATTCAATCCTCGTGGAATCGATATCAATTATACTAATTACAATCTGTATACTTGCAGTGTAGTTAAAACTAGCAAACAGTATATTTTTGTATTAGTTCATTATTATGTGTGAGCATGACATTGGGTATCTAGGAGGTATGAACTTACTCAGTTAAGTCTGACTCCTCTCAACTCTATTTTTTTTCAGGCTAGCTACCATTGACTTCATAATAATGACCCCTAAGGCATGTCAACTACATCATACTAACTTTTATATAAGTTTTTTCATTTATTTTTATCTGTATTTGTACCCTTACGTTCGTAGTGACATGATCTAGTGTATTGTAAGTTTTCCTTCTAATGAAAACTTTCATTTTATATCTTTATTTTGTATGGTATTATCCTTATTTGTGTCGTATTATTTGTTTTTCAGAAGTTCTAAACTTTGTTTTGTTAATAGTAGTAGGCTTATATGTGATATGAAGGTTTTAGTCTTTAGGTCCCACGTGCTTATTTCAGGTCGTGACACTTACAATAACATTATATTGATATCAACATTGTGGATAAGGTTTTCAATGAGGGAGGCAGTAATACATTTTAGTAAGAAGAAGGAAGAGAGATGGAGATCGAGGAAGGAATTAAAGTAAGGTGGAAACAAAAAGATGAAATGATGTCAGATAAAGCTTGAATTGTATAATAAAATGATGTAATATTGTAGAGATTATAAGAAGTAGTTACATAATAGATATGTTATGAATTTACATGTGTAAGAAAGAGTTATAAGGAAGCTAACCATTATAATAGCCATTGATGTATAGATAACCACTTTAACGAGATTTTCAATCAAAGTTTTCTCTTTAAATACTTTTTATCTACTTATTCTTATTCTTATTCTTCTTCTATCTTTTATGTTCTTAAATAATCTCAGTACTATGTGAATTAAAAAAACCCTAATTTTAACAATTGAATAGAAGCTGGATAACAATTGTATTATACTACATCATCAAACTTCCTATTAATTAGAAGTTGAGTATAATCTACTTTGATAGGTCATATAAATGACTCCTTAATGGAAAAAGTCATGCATATCTAGATTCTACCAACCAATAATTGCTTCTTATAAAACTATAAATAGAAGTAGAGACTTCATAGAAAGAGTGAGAAATTAACATTGAAATCTTTGAAGTAGAAGCTATTGTTGAAATAAAGTATATGTCTCTCTTCCCGTTTTGTCAAAGTTGTTTGCTCATATCGCTGAAAATGCTAGAAGGTGGTCTTACTTTATAATGAAGACTTAAAAAATTTCATGAATGATAGTTTTTAATTGATATAATTTATTATTTATGCTTAACTCCATTCTATTCAAATTATCTTGAAGTCTCCCAAGATTTAGTTCTTAGTTTTTTATTCTTTCTTTAATATTATCTATAACTTTAATACTAATTAATTGGTCTTGGTCAAAATATTTAAGAGATAATATTCTTCTTTAGGTAAGTATGAACCTTATAATAGAGTTTAAATACATTAAAGACTTAACTAAATAATGGAAATAACAGCTAATGCAAATCTTGGGTTCTTGATAAACACCCAAATTTATACTTTGTTTTAGCTTATCACATTTCTTATTTATGAAACTTTGATGGAATGCAAAGTGGGTTGATCACAAATAGTAAGACTATATGCACAATTCTTAGGGATCAACTAAAGCTAGAGAGAAAAAAAGTGTCTATAGAAGGATATGGCCTAAATCTATTACATTTCTTTTGTTATTATCAAAGTGTATTGTAATGTAACTTAGATTAAGGAATCATGAAAATGAACCTCTTAGATGGAGCAGCTATACTTGCATGATATTGTTGAGTCCCTATATGTTTAAATATCAACAAGTATTGTTCGATTGTATGAAATGAAGAATTAAGACAATACACGATAAAGAGAAAATCAGTAATGAAGAATTAATACAACAAATTATGAGAAGAAAATTATTACAATACATTTACGAACTATTTAGAGCACTGATAATGATCTCATTAAGGGTATTAGAAAATAACTTTGCAAACTCGGGACATAGAAGTGGTCACAATGCATGACAGTAAATTCTTTACTCAAGTTGGCCTCTTGGAAAAAGTGCGAAAATATAAAAAAAAGGGTAAAGGTATTATTCAGACCCTAATGTTTTCACCTATATTAAGGTTAGATTCTAACGTTTTAGAATGTTTAGGTAAAAGCCTAATGTTTCAAGAGCATTTTAAAAAGAACTCTAACGTTTTTAAAACGTTCAAAAACAACCTTGAACCTAATTTTAAATTAGGGCAACATTAAAAAATAACCTTGAATCCAATATTAAATCAAAGTTATTTTTGAATGTTTATGAAATGTTAGGGTTCTTTTTGAATGCTTCTAAAACGTCAGGATTCTTTTTGAACATTTTGAAACATTAGAGTCTAACCTAAGCATAGATGAAAATGTTAGTGTTAAGACCATGCTTTTTTCTTAACAAGATGGTTAATGCCAGTTTCCCATTATTTATTTACTAAAGTTATAATTTGGCTCTTAATTATCTTAAAATGCTTCTCGTCTAAATTGGAAAAGAAAAAGTCTATGCATAATGCAATAAGTTTTTAAATTACATATTAAGAACTACATAGATCTATTATAATAATTATAGGCTCTTGCATATGAAACTAAAAATAATACAAACATAATTCCAACAAATTAGTATAGATGTTTGAATAAGAATTATAATATTAAAATTGAAATTACGGTTATGATAGCAATTGATTATGCTAATTAGGTCTAATATCTTTGTTGAAAATTTAATTAGGTCTAATATCTTGCTAAAATGCATCCAAATAACGTAGCAGGGCTTCACTTCAAAAGTTGAATTTCATCATATTTCACTCGTAATACGTCATTAAAATTTCAACTAAGGTGTATGTTTATTATCCCAAAGGTCAAGTCCTAAAATGTTTCAATCAAAATAAGGGATTTACTAAGGATAAAATCAAGAGTGTTGAAAATTGAATAAAAATCTCCTTATGTTCCTAGTCGTTTAGAGTAAGGAATTTTTAGTAGGTTGTTATTATTAGTGGGTTGATTAGGTGTTATTAGGTTGTTGTTTATGATAGTGGGTCTTTCACATTTTTTGGTTATCCTATTTTTTTAGGTATGATTGATTAGTGGTTTCTTGGTCAATAATTTTAAGAGTTTATGGTTTATTTGTGTGTCTATATAAAGGAACTTGAAGATGGAGAAATTATAAGCATCTTAAATATAACCTTTGTTCTTCCTTTTTGTTTTTTATTTAGTATACTTGTTCCACATTTCCTATACTACAATTTTTCACTTTGATTCTGTAGGTTTTTTTGTTTTGAGTTTTATGTAATCATTTTTCTTTAATTTATACTTTGTACTCTTGCTCTAACAATTTTTGGCATAAGATCAAGTAACACAAATAGTTCTTATAAATGGCACTGAATGGAGCTATTGTTGTCAATGTTTTGCAACCTTCTTTGACGATTTTTATAGGGGAACACTACGAATTTTGGAGCATCAAAACTTTGTTCATGTCTTAAGGCTTATGGAACTTAGTTAAGAATGGATATTCAAAGAAATATGAAGAAGCAAACTTTAAGGAAACAAGAAGAATGACTCAAAGCCATTGTTCTTCATTCAATAAGCAGTACATGAAACAATGTTTTCTTAAATTGTAGTAGCAAGAACATTAAAAGAAGCATGGATGATATTAGAATGTGAGTTTTATGGTTTTTCAAAGGTAATCACTGTGAAGATTCAATCCCTACATCATGAGTTTGAAACCTTGTTCATAAAAGTCTAGTGAATCTATTCAAGATTTTTTTTTTGTCTAAATAAAGTAGTATTGTTAATCAAATGAAATCATATAGAAATCATATTTCTAATCAAAAAGTGGTTCAAAAAATATTGAGAAGTTCGAATTTTAAGTTTGATCATGTGGTGACAGTAATAGAAGAGTTAAAGGATTTATCTTCTTTTTTTCATTTGATGACCTAATGGGATCTTTCCAAGCACATAAAGCTAGGATGAAGAAAAGATGGAAGAAGAACAAAGAGAGGTCATTTTAAGCTAAACGCGAGGTTGCAACGTATGACAAGTTAGAAAGATATGCAGGTATAAGGTGTAACACCCCACATATATAAATACCTTTTTCTTCTTCTATCTTTCCTATATTTTCATTTTAACCCCTCTAGATATCACTATTTAAAAACTCTCTCTTTGCTCTGTATTCATCGTCGGTGACTCAAACTAGTCAGTATTATATGACAATCTCTTCCTCTCAATGAGCCCGTCACAATCATACCCCTTTCAGCCATTATCGTCGTCGGATTCGTCACAAAAATCGAGGAGAAGAATCGACAAAAAGCTTCAAATATCGATATGTCACTTATGGTTATTTTTATCAGTAACCACTACCACCATTCAACTTATTTTGACATTAGAAACAAAAGCCTAATGGTCTTGTCATGAACTGATACTTAGATCATCGCCGATTGACAAAAAAAGATATTAGGGTTTTGCCTTGTTTTTCTTCAATTTGTTAAAATCTATTTAGAATTTTGGTATGTTGCTTAAGAGAAAGTTGTTCTACTCATCAAAAGCTTTCATTTAGTATAAAAATCATTGAATTCTGAGACTAAAAATTTCTTGGTGATCGAAGGGAATATTTCGGTGACCGGTAGAATATTTTGATGCTGAAGTTACTGTTCTGATGACCCTTTCAGTGAATTTTGCAAAAAATTTTTTAAAAACTCTAAAAATCATATTGATCATTTTTCTCTCAAGAATCATAGCAAGATTCTCATTGGTTTGTAAATTAAAAATCACGGAAAGTTTAGACAAAAATAAGAGTAATAGTCAAATTGCATAATTGAGTTATTTTAACAATCCAAATAATATCTATATTATTATTTGAGCCCAATAACTCCTTTGTTACTTTGATTGAGATATTTTATTTCTAATTTAATAGGTATATCAACCCGCATCAAAAGGCTTAGACGAATGAAAGTACTTGCCAGATAAGTTCATATCGACTTAAGATTACTATATTTTTACCAACAAGTGAATAAAGTTCAATGCATGTATAGATGGCCACATGTAGACATGTAAGCATGTATATATATATCGATACATATATATATATATATATGGTGAATACATATATATTATATTGTGTGCCCATTTATTCATAAGTCTATATATCTAGCATCGAAATATTTAAGTGGATACATTTGGGTTTGGGTATAGCCTATATGCATAACAATCATTACATAATTGAATGCTTGTTTAATGAAATCACATGATTAATATCTTGACAATGCGTGATGTTTTTGATTATGATTATGAGGAAGGAAAGATCTTTAAGATGTGTCACATGATGGGTATATATTAGGATTGGATGCACACTGAATATGATTATGAGAGTTATTATGTTTGTGATATTGAAATATGTTATAGGTCAATCCTAGTTAATGATTAGCTCTCGGTTGATGCTTAGTTCCCAGTTGAGTCCTTATTTGTTATGTTTATGATTTTTGATATCTTGAGTGAGGGCTAGGCCATTGGTGATGTTTAGCTCCTTGAAGCCATTCGAGGTTTAGTGTTATGAGGCCTTACCCTTGGAAATTAGGGTCCTATACATATTCTTCCCCACAATTAATTGTTTGATTGATATGATTAGATTTATAACATGATGTTTTTGTATTTTTATATTCATATATGATTGTGTGCGTAAAAAGAGGTATCGTAGGGCAGTGTGAGCTTAATCAGTGAGGTTTGATTCTCCACAACCTCTTTTTCTTTTCAAGTTAGCTGTCATAGAATTTGTAGTAGTGACTTTCAACGCGTATTCGCTGAGGCCTACCTATCTTTATGTATGCTTTTCCTTTATTCTCATTTGTCTTGTATTGTCCGTAGTGACAAGATTTCATGTGTTATAAGTTTTCTTTTTGACGAGCACTATTATTAGTGTATCGTATGGTCCTTCTACATTTCTTGGTTTCTAAATTTATTTTGACATTAGTAGCAAGCTTACGTTTGATCTAAGAGTTTCGATCCTTAGGTCTTATATGCCAATTACGTATCTGTGTCGAGTTATGACAAAGTTGGCATCAGAGCCTAGGTTACAAATTTATGACTTAGAATATCTTTTTATTTGTTACTGTGGACCCATATGAACTTATTTCTTCTTTAAAGTAACTCTTTATTTGAAAATACGTTTCTATTCTAACAAGTGGCACTGACTATATTTAGGTATAGTGGCTTAGTTGTAGTTTAGAGAGAGCTTTATGGACTATTTCCTCTCCTTTGTAACTCGCGAGGCACTTAGATTAGAGATTATAAACCTAAATCGTGGTGATAAGACAGTGGATGAATACAAAAAAAAACTTCATTTGATTGAGTGGTGATGCCCTAAAGATTGTTTCAGATGACCTGAGGAAGAACAATCAGTATGTGTTATGGTTAATGCCTTTTTTTGTTAGCATGACTATGAGCTATTAAGAGAAGTTCTCTACCTTGGTAGATATAGCCAAATAATTAGAGAGGATTCTTATGGAATAGGGTACCTTGTCTACTGGAGAGAAGGGTAAGAGGAAATTCGTATGATCCTAAAATTTTTAGTCATGGTATCAGTAGTAATCAAACTATAAGCCAGGGTTCAGTCAGAGTGGGAGCTCTTAGAAAAGGACCATTCGCGCTCAAAGTAAGGCAAGATCTAGTTATAAACATTTGGGAGGACTTAGATTCACACCTATAGTAGGTAGTAATAATAGTGAGCAGAACTTAAGGCACAGTAGTTCAAACTCAGCTTCCTTCATTTGTTAACAATGTGGTAGAGTGTATCAGGGTCTATATCACATACCACCAGAAGCTTCTTACAGATATGATTAGTACGAGCATTTTATCAAAGATTTCCTTGTGATGGGATATCAGTAGTCCTCTTCTTGTATGGCGCAACCTTAATTTTAACAACCACAAGGGGGATTGCAATTTAGTGGTCAGTAGGGTGAGGATTTGAAGTGAGGTATTTGGGAGGTAGATCTGGAGGCCACATCCTAGGACAGTCCTCTAACTCTCAATAAGTAGGTCATGGTCAAGTTAGAGCATTCACCCTCACCCCTCAAGATGCACAGACTTTTAATGCAATGGTATCAAGTATCCTTCTCGTTTATGGATTTAAAGTGACGATTTTGATAAATTCAGGAGTGATTAATTATTTTATGTCACCCAACTTTACTATGAGATTAAAAGTATTATTGAATAGAATAGATAAATATTTGTCAGTATCCACACCCGTGATTAATGCCATAGAGGTTAATTCTTTTTACTATTCCTACCTTATGGAGATTAATGGTAGAATTTTGGTAGAGAATTTTATGGTGCTTTCAGTTATAGATTTTGATGTAATATTAGGAATATACTTGTTATTTAATCACTATGCCACCTTGGATTACAGAGAGAAGAAAGTGATGTTTAGGATTCTAGGGGACGAAGAGTTTACCTTTAAAGGAGACAAAAAAAACTACTCCTTCTAGTATTGTTTCAGTAGTAATCGCCAACAAGATACTTAGATAACGGTGTCAAAGATTTTTAGCCTCAGTTAGGGATTTAGTTCTAGAGAGCAATAGTTTCTAAAGTGTTCCAGTAGTTTGAAAGTTTTTATATGTGTTTCCTAAGGAGTTATTAGGGTTGCCTCTAGAGTTGGAAATTGAATTTTGCATTGATTTAGAACTTGGTACAACTCCAATTTCTATACCTCTATACAAAATGGAACTTATAGAGTTAAAAGAGTTATTACCATATCTTTTAGATAAGGGTTTTATTAGATCTAACACTTTGCCATGGGATGAAATGGTACTGCTTATGAATAAAAAAGATGATTCTCTCTTATTATGTATTGATTATCGGTAGTTGAATAAGGTGACCATTTGCAATAAGTATCCACTGCCTCCAATTGATGATATGTTTAACCAACTTCAGGGTGCTATGTTTAACCAACTTTAGGGTGCTAGGTATTTTTCTAAGATTAACCTGAGATCTAGATACCATTAATTAAGGATCAAAGGAGAAGAAGTATCAAAGACTACCTTAAGGACTCGATAAGGCCATTATGAGTTTTTAGTAATGTCTTTCGGCCTTACAAATGCTCTAACATCTTTCATAGATTTGATGAATATGGTATTCAAGCTGTCCTTAGATAGGTTCATTATCATCTTTATTGACGACATTTTAGTGTATTCACAGTCAGATAAAAAGCATGTTAAACATTTATGATTAGTGCTGTAAATACTTTGAGAACATCAACTGTATGCCAAGTTCTCAAAATGTGAATTCTAGTTTGATAGTATCATATTCTTAGGACACGTAGTATCTCAAAATAGAATACAAGTAGACCCAAAGAAGGTAGAAATTGTGATGAATTGGGAAAGGCCAAAGAAAGTGATAGAGGTACAGAGTTTTCTAGTATTAGCAAGTTACTATTGAAGATTTGTTCAAGATTTTTCTAAGATAGCAGCCCCATTGACTTGATTGACATAAAAGAATGTCTACTTCATTTAGCTTGATGCTTATGAGAAGAGCTTTCAAAAATTAAAGGAGTATTTAACGTTAACTCCAATATTGACTTTACCAACAGAAGGTGGAGGATTTCATGCTTCAAAAGTTGGCCTTGGATGTGTATTGATGCAAAATGGTAGGGTGATTGCTTATTATTAAAGACAATTAAAGAAATATGAAAAAAATTATCCTACACATGATTTAGAGATGACAACAGTAATTTTTTCTTTAAAGATTTGGAGGCATTACCTTATGGTGAGACATATGAGATTTTTAAAGATTCTAAGAGTCTAAAGTATATATTTTAGCAGAAAGACTTGAATCTGAAGCAAAGAAGGTGGATGGAATTATTAAAGTATTATGATTGTACGATTCAGTATCATCCAGGGAAGGCAAATGCTGTAGCAGATGCATTAAGTAGGAAATCTTCAGGTCTGACGCATGCCATAGTAAAGAGGAGAGCTTTGACTAAAGAGTTACATGACTTGATGGATCAAGGTGTCTAGTTTCAGATTTTAGATGCAGGTGTACTACTGACTAGCATCAGAGTGCAATCAGTATTGAGAGATGTGATCAGGGTCGCTTAAGGCCAAGATCTTAAATTTCAAAAACTTATGTATGAAATTCAAGAAGGACGTCACACAAAGTTTAAAGTTGATGGAGAAGGCATCTTAAGAATGAATGGGAGACTATTTGTTCTAGAGATAGAAAATTTGAAGGAGAAGATTATAGAGAAAGCGTACTATGCAGCATACAATGTACATTTGGGATCCACCAAGATGTATCATAATATTAAAGATACATATTAATGGGATTGTATGAAAAAGGACGTAGCTGAAAACGTTTCTAAGTGCTTAAAGTGTTAACAAGTAAAAACTGAGCATTAGAAGCCCTCAAGTAAGCTATAACCACTGCCAATTCTTTAATGAAAATGGGAGAGAATTACAATGGATTTCGCGGTTGGCCTACCTTATTCAAGAACTCTATGTGATTCAATTTAGGTGATAGTCAATAGATTGATGAAATTAGCACATTTTCTACCCGTAAAGACTACTTATTCAGTGTCCAAGCACGTTCAAATGTATATCGATAAGATAGCATGCCTCTATAGAGTACTTGTATCTATAGCCTCAGATTGAGGATTACAGTTGACATCTCGGTTCTAGAGAAAGTTACTGGAGGCTTTGGACACTAGATTGGATTTTAGTACGACATTTCATCCTCAGACTGATGGACAATCTAACAGGATAATTCAAATTTTGGAGGATATACTGAGGATGTGTGTAATAGATTTCAACAATAACTGGGATTGGCACTTGTCTTTGATTGAGTTCGCTTACAATAATAACTACAAAAGTAGCATTAGAATGGCACGATACAAGACATTGTATAGAAGGAAATGCAAGTCGCCAGTATGTTAGGAGAAGGTAGGCAAGAGGCAGTTAGAGAGCTCAAAATTAATCAAGATTATGTCAGAGAAGATTCCATTGATCAAGTAAAGGCTAGAGATGGGTGTCAGTAGACAGAAGAGTTATATTGATCCAAAGCCCAAGGAAGTGGAGTTTCTTCGGAGACTTTGTATTCCTAAAAGTATCTTCAATGAAGGGTGTGATGAGGATTAGGAAGAGAGAAAAATTGTTTCCCAGGTATATTAGACCTCACGATATAACTGAGAGGGTTCGAAATGTGGCTTTCCAATTAGCATTACCTCTAGATATGGCTCAAATACAACTAGTATTTTATATTTCTATGCTTCACAAATACATTCTAAACCCGTCTTATGTGCTCCAATCATAGAGTGTGGAGATGAACAAGAACTTGACTTATGAAGAGGAGCTGGTGGCTATTGTGAATTTTCAAGTGTGACAGCTTCAATCAAAACAAATTCCCATAGTCAAGGTGATGTGGAGGAATGGTAACATTAAGGAAGCTACTTGGGAGACAGAGTGGGAGATGAAAGAGTTGTATCCATACTTATTTTCTCAATAAAAATTATTGTAAAATTTGAGGAAAATTTTATTGTAAAAGGAGAAGAATGTAACACCTCACATATATAAATACCTTCTTCTTATTCTTCTTCTTCTTCTATCTTTCTTATATTTTCATTTTAACCCTTCCAAATATCACTATTTATAAACTCCCTTTCTTTGTTTTTTCTTCATTGTTGGTGACTCAAACTAGTCAGTATTAGATACTAATCTCTTCCTCTTGATGAGTTCGTCGCAACCATACCCATTTTAGTCATCATCATTGCTAAAGTCATTATAAAAATCGAGGAGAAGAATCGATAAAAAACTTCAAACGTTGATCCACCACTTCTGGTGGTTATTGCTAGTCACCACCACCACCGCCACCATTCAACTTGCCTTGACGTTAGCATCGAAAGCCCTATGGTCTCTTTACCAACTGTTGAACCAAGGTGGTTCTAATAATGTGTTTTGATGATGACAAAACATTATTATTACTAATGTTTAAGTGTTTGA
>JAOXYD010121637.1:0-11187 GCA_028565735.1 Pinacopodium congolense | reverse complement strand
GAAGAAAATTTTGAGGAACCCATATACAAAGTTTAAAAAAAAAACAGCACAATATCAACACACTCTAAAAGAGCTTAGATATGGGTCATTAACAACATTGTTGTAGTCATTGTGACTAGCCGTTAAACCATGCATTATGTACTAAAATGTTGTTGTTTTAATAAAACTCTAAGTTAGTTCATCTTCTTCACCTCACTCAGAACTCATGAACTAGTGTCGAAAAGTATGGACTAGCGAACTGAAGGACACACTTTAGTTAATTACTTAAAAAGTTCCAACAGTTTTGAACTCCATCTCCATTAATAGGGCTACAGAACACTATATAATGATTTCTTTTCACTATAGGCCTCGAACCATTATGAATTTTCTCTCATCGTGAAGCGAGACTCATCAAATGTGGGCCTTTTCTTTGAAGATGATGAAATGAATGACTTTAAAAACATTTAGACTAAAGTGAAAATTTTCCAAGGTACTATATAATTAGGTTACTATATATAAGCATCAAAAGGACACTCTACACAGAGATTCAATGACATTAGATCTGGACTTTTCGATCATTACTACTCACACTACTTTAGGACTTAGTAGGATTATGAATCTTCATGCTTTCTTGACCTCTCAACTAGGTGTTTGAGAGCAAGTAATAATGGTAGTTATTAGCATCAATGTCATATTTAGGGCTAGTGGTCTTCATGAGAGTCGATTCTCTAGTGCTTATATTTTATATGAGATGCTACATGGTCTTAGTATACTTTTTAGAGTGCCTCTGGCTAACTCCTTTATACCCTAAATGTAAGATTGGATTTAAGATCCACCATTCAAAAAAAAACTTTTGCTTTTCATGCTTATTGGCGAGGATATTATATGAGACATGAATCAGTTTTGAGGGGAAGGTATTAGTTTAACCTCTTGGTTCATCCATCATTTTGTATTCCATACTCAAGTTATGAAAGAACACACGTAACGGAGATTAATGGCACAACATCTAATTACAGCCACGGTGCGAAGGTGAGTACTCTGAGGATCCCATTGCCTCTAGTGTTGCTCCAAAGGAAAGTGAAGATGAGGAGATACCCCCTGAGTCATGACCTATCTGATAAGTTCCCTAACCATCTATTCCATCCACTTCCAAGCTTACTCAACCACCTACTAGCACCATTTTGGATATTCTTTTTAGGATAGAGAATAGGATGGTAGCTATAAAGACCAATGTGGGTCGAATGTAGACTTGGATGGACCATATAGGGAGCCAATTAGATTAACTATAGGATCATCTACAATCTACAGACATTGAACATAATACTTATGATTTTTGTGATTTTACATGTTTATTTTACTCATTTTTATTGATTTTGTTTTTGTTATGGTATTTTTTGTATTTTATGCTCCTTGATGTAGTCTTGATAATATATGATAATGGAGCTTTCTTATTCTCTTATTTCTCTTTTAACTTTTAAGTTTCTTTTTTGCATTCTCATATTAGCTGCAAAAGTCTCACGCGTGCATCCAATGAAATCTTATATACATCTTCTATTATTCAGGGAAGTATTCCTATTACTATCTTTTCTTTTGTGCTTTTATTTTGATTTTTGAACATTGGGGACAATATTCATCTTAGATGTGGGGGGAAGGAACTAGAATTAGGATTCCTTTTTCTTACACTTGATATTATTATAAATCTAAAATGTGAAATTTTGCTTTCCTTTGATAGCATATTATTAGAATTGTTCATTATGATTTTAAGATTTTTTGGTGATTCTAGATGTTCATATGGTTGATTATAAGTGTTGATGAATAAGTGACTTTAATTTGTTTTATATCTTTAAAAGATGAATACTTGGTTCACTTTATGATTTTCTATGTGTAATTTGTATATACATAAGTGATTGTCACTTTTTAAGCAGGTTTATCTTCTTAAAAATGAAAAAGTTAATTTTTTTTGTTTTAGAAATAAGTGAACAAAATTTAAATTCACTTATTGGCTTCGTACTAATGTAAAAAGATCAAATTCAAAAAGTGATGTTAGTAGCCAGTTAATGTACGTGACTTAGTTAAGTAACTAGGGCTATTTATGACAAGATGCTTACATTTGCATGAAAAGATTAGGTGACTTCTTAACCAAGTCATAAAAGCTCATAAGTTAATTAATTTAACAAATAAAATGAATGAAATTAAAAAATTGGAACATATTACTTTCTAAATATTCATTTTATGCATGGATTTGAATATTGTGAATTGATTTGAAGTTCAAAAAATGATAAAGTAAATTAGATTTACTTATAGTTTGATCTAAGTAGTTGGTGTCATGATATCTTAATGATCTTTGATAATTGAATGATTAATAGAGTAGTTTTAATAATTATGTTAGATTAAACCTAATTATTTTTCACAACTATTTGCCATTTGATATTGATTGGTGTCTTGAGTTGCTTGAGGATAAGTAACAGTTCAAGTATGGGGAATTTGATAGGGGTATCATTTATAGTATTCTAAGGTGTAATTTGATGTACTTGTACCCCTATTTTGATATTATATTGTCTAATTAATGTATGTAATTTTCTATTTTATATGTTCATGTCAAAAAGAGAAGATTTATGATAAGAAGATCAAGTGTGGGGCATTTTTCAAAAGACCAATGTGCGTCATTAATGGCATCATTGTTGTCACATAGAGACTAATGTTATTTTCTTTTGAAGAAATCAATGTGACCCTTAAACAATGCCGTTGATGTGTGAGCAAACTGTTATTGAAGTTCATTATTCAAACAATAGATTAACACAAGTGTATAATGGCATTGTTGATCCATATTACCAAACGTTGTTGAAGTCTATTAAGGTGTGATCTATAAAGGATATGAAGGACTATTTGGACAATTCACTCTATAGCTTACTTCAACCCTATTTGAGAAGTATATAAGCAATATCTAGAGACTTTGTAACAATCATTTTGTCAATTTTTTTAGACTTTATTATTGGTTTTCTCTCTTTGTAAATTAACTTTAAGATTTGAGTCATTTATTACTTTCAATTAATTGTATCAGAGATTCAAGATACTTTTGAAAATTTAAGGAGTTAAGGCATGCAATTCAAAGTTTAGAGCTAGATCTAATGTTTTCCAAACTCTTAATTTAATTATATATAACTTTATTTTCATTTTAATAAATAGATATGCTTTTTATGTTTAATATTTTGTGTTCTTTGATTAATATGTGTAACTAAATTGTTTATTAGCTAAGTTTAGGTTAGGAGATGTTTTAATTGAGTAATTTTACATAAATTGGATGCTAATATTTGTTTATTTGAGTGCTTAATTGTCCACAATAAGTTGGCCACATAGTATAAGGTCATAGATAAGGATTTGAAATATCTACCTTAGGTATTGGAAAATCCAATAAAAAAACAGTTTAAATCAATGAATGGCCAAACTTTAATTAATTATAAGGGACTTAAATCTGAAATAAGAGATTTTAGGACTTGTTAATCTTTAAGTTTATCATCTAAGTTCATTATATGAACAAACTATGAAATAGGACCAACAGAGATAGGGTATACTATTTAACTATAATTAAGCTTAAAATTCATAAAGATACTTTAGATTTGGCATTATAATCAATTTTTGACTCAATTAAATCACTAAACATTACAAACCATAGCTATATATTTGGATTTTGTAATTTTCCTAAGCAATCTTAAGTAGTTTTAATTTAATTAATAAATCAACTGAAGTTCTCTAGATAATTTTAATTTGAGTGGCCTAGTAGTAACAGTTAAATCCTCTTGGGATGATAATTGGACTCAATTATGTTCCACTATATTACTTGTAATAGTTATATTTGCCTATAGGTTGATCTTAAGATAAAATTAAGTTAAAAAGATTAGTATAGGAAGATTATAACACCTACTACCCTAAATCGATGATTTGCTTGATCAACTTCTGGGTGCTAGGTATTTTTATAAGAATGATCTAAGATTAGGGTACCATCAATTGAGGATCAAAGGAGATGCACCCAAGATTGTCTTTAGAACTCGGTATATTCATTATAAACTCTTAGTAATGTCCTTTAAGCTTACCAACTCTTTAGAAACCTTTATGAACCTAATGAATAGGGGGTTCAAGCCGTTCTAAGGTAAATTTATAATCTTCTTCATCAATGACATGTTAGTATATTTTATGAACAAAAAAAAAGGACACCTCACATTTAAGATTGGTATTGTAGGTATTTTCAGAACATCAGCTGTATGACAAGTTCTCGAACTGTGAATTCTAGCTTAGGAGTGTTGCATTCTTAAGACATGTTGTATATGAGGGAAAAATATAAGGAGACCGAAAGAAAGAAAAACCCATAACAAATGGGAAAGATAAAAGATGGTGACAAATGAGTGAAGCTTCCTAGGATTGGCAGGCTCTTATCAAAGATTTGTTTAAGATTTTTCTAAGATATCAACCCTAGCTAACCCATTTGAAGTGAAAGAACAACTAGTTTATTTGGTTGGAAGCCTATAAGGATAGTTTCTAAAAATTGAAGGACCGTTTAACCATAGCACTAATATTGGCTTTACTAATTGAAGGTGAAGGATCTTAATTATACTGTGATGCTTCAATGATTGGCCTAGGTTGCATGCTAATGAAAAATGGTATGAGGATTGCTTATACTTCTACACAATTGAGGAAACGCGAGCAAAATTACCTTACCAATGATTTAAAGATGGCCATGATGATCTTTGTCTTAAAGATTTAGACACATTATTTTTATGATAAGATGTGTAAAATTTATACATACTACAAAAGTCTTAAATATATATTCCAATAGAAGGATTTAAACCTAAGGTAAAGAAGGTGGATGAATTTACTAAAGGATTATGATTGCATAATTCATTATAATCACAGAAATGAAAATATCATAGTAAATGCTCTAAATAAAAAGTCCTCAAGTAGTTTGGCGTATATTATAGTGGAAAGGAGAGTGTTTGCTTTACTAGTTTTATACTATACCTCAAGTATACAAATCATAAATTTATAGTATAATAGATATTGTCCCATAGGGATTAGGATTAGTCACCTAACAACATGAGCTACACTTCGTTTAAGGCTCAAAATAAAATGGAAATAGCTGAAATTAAACTAAACTAGACCAATCTACCTATTTGACAATAAAGAGTGCAAAAACTTAAGAAATTAAAGATTAATATAAATTACTTCTATCTCTATTTTGTCTTCGTCTTACCTTATTGATTCAATTAAGTTAGACCTAAGATATTTTATAGTTTTAGTTACCCTCTTTTAAGGTGTAACCCAGTTTCCCTAATTGAACAAGAAAGGAATTGATTTGAAATCTCTCGATCTGTCAAGCCTCTTCCAAACTACCTAACTAGTTATGTAGCAATCATATAAGTAATCAATTAATTAATTAAGATATTTCTTTAACTAATTAATTACCTGATGTTTATGGGTCTATTGAGCTACCAACTCTTGTTATGCAACCTAGCACTAATTTTCTATTTCAATCTCTTAGTTTCAAGCATAAAGTAAACATAATAAACATCACACACATGCATCCATTGAATCAATAAGATAGAGTTACAACAAAATAATTTAAGATGAATTCCTAATTATAAGTTTAGCTATACATAGAAAAAGATAGAAAAGTAAAGAAAGAAGAAAACTAGATGAAGCTTGATAGTCTTTCTCTTCTATCCTTGGTGCAAGAAATCTAGAAAGTGAGTTGCTCTTGATGGTTCCCAAGGTTGATCATATTTCCTCCTTTGGTTAGCCACCAAAACATGTTTCTTGGCTCTTTGGATATCTCCTAAAACATTCCTTGGTAAATCTTAGGGTTTCCAACCTTATTTATGTATCAGAAAACTCAAAAACTTCAAACTTTAAGTTTTAAAATCCCAGATACCATGATCGTGGGCAGTTTCACAACTTTCTGTCATGATCGTGGGAATTTCCACTATCATGGCCTTTATTTCTTAATATATTTTTCTCTCCTTATTTTCCTCTTTTTCTTCCTAGATCAACTCTAAATGAAAAAATATTAAACATGATCACAAATAAGACCTAAAGCATGCCCAATATTTTCACTTAGCACTAAAAATATATAAACAATAACAATAACATAAAATGAACATAAATCTAAGTTATAAACACAACATTACTATCCTAAAACACTTAACAACTAAGAAAACATATCTTAATGCATACCTATCAACTTCCCCATACTTAGACTTTTGCTTATCTACAAGCAAAACTCAAATGCAATGCACATAAAACACATAAGTTAAACAAAATGCAACAATGAATGATAGTTTGAATGCAATAATGGCAGGAGATCTTATAGAATTAGTTTAGCCAAGAACACCAATCATTCAAAGAGATCCAAAACATTCACATATTTCATTCATATCATAAGTGTCTTTAAATTGAAATTGCAATTTAATTAGACACATTACTATCCTATCCTCACTTCCATGGCACTTGTAAGCATGCACTATATAAGGCAGGTTATCACTAATTAATCACTCATGAATTTTCTTGATATTGAAAGAAGATCCATAGCTTTTCACCTTTTCATATAGAACAACAATTTTTACATTTTCTAAGAACAACCACCTAGTCTTTTTACATGACTGTGCACGTCTTGTGGGGCACACCTCCAGTACTCAACTAGGTGATATTCTTGTAGCTTGGTTGAAGTGTAATTTTAGTCTTTTAATGTGAAGCTGTACATCTTATAGGGCACACCTCCGGTTACTCGGCTATATCACATCTCACAACTAGCCTTTGGCTTTACTTTTAACCTCTTTCCTTTTATTGTGTTTTTCATATTTACTTGAGCAGTTAGCAGAGTATGAATTGAATTTGATGCATTTATTTCATTTATAATGTGAATCTACATCACGTCTTCTAAATCAATCTTTTATATGACTGATTACTTATGAAGCCTACCAATTACATCTAATTTCATAGAAAGTGAATCCAAAAAAATGTCAAAGAGGCCAGAAAATGTATGCAATATCCTAATTAATTTGTAAATTCAATGGAAACATAATCACATCTAAACTTCATAAGGTCATATTTCTTCACTACTCAAAGAAACGGGTTCCTAGTTGAATCAATTCCTTTAAATTTCATGCCATCTATGCATTCAAACATATACACACAACCTATGTAGTTCTCATATTATCAAAAAAATGATCAAAAATATAATAAATGCGTAATCATAATCAGCATGTCATGAAAAATGCAATGCAAGTGCTACCTTCCCACACTTAAACAACACATTTTCCTTAATGTGGTCAAGAAAAAAACAAAGAACAAATATAAAACCAATCATCAAACATAATAATAATATAGAAATTCAACAATAAAAGAGATCAAAGGGGAAAATGGCTTATGGGGAGTGCAGAGGAGACAATGTTGGTGGGGGAACACGAATGTTCTGGAATTTAAAGAATTTGGGGAGCTTCTTAGGAACCATGGAGATAAAAACCTGTAAAAATAATAAAAGGGAGAAACCAAAATGCAATTAGAGATTGAAAAGGTATGTTTAGACACAAACTTGTGATTTGGGTATGTAAAGTGTAAAATATTGTAAGAACTATAGAATAATGATGGAAAAGTGGAAGGAATCATAATATTTTGGTGTAAAATTAGAGTGTTTTGTGAGTTTGGGAGTAAGGGGGCATATTATAGAGAGATTAGAGTGAAAAAAAATGAAGAAGATGATGAAAGAAATGGAAAACAAGGGTTTTAAGTAAAGTATGTTAGGTTAGATAGCACAATTATGGGAATTCCCACGATAGTGGCAATTGCCTAGACATTCTATCATGATTGTGGGAAGCTTTGTTAGCCTTCAAAAAGTTAGCTTCTTCTTATGTTTTGGGCCTCCTCCAAGCTATGTTTCAATACCAAACCTTCAAGAAGACATTGAGCACTCAAATGATCAACTAATCATCAAGAAATTCAAAAGAAAAACAAGCAAAGATAACTCAAAATCAAATTGCAGCAAACACAAATATTGCTTAATAAAGAAAGCAGACTAAGAACATAACATCCTCTAAAGTATGGATTGTATTTATATCGATTGATTTTAAATGTTTCACATTTTTCATTCTTTAATTTTAAAGCTCAATGTTTGAACACATTGATGACTTTGAATGGGCCACTCCATTAAGAATTTCCTAGAAACAATCGAAGTCTTGAGATAAATAAAAACACTAAGGCGCCACTCTTGAACTACTTCTTCTTAATATATGTATCATGCCACTTCTTCACTCTTTCCTTATGCAATTTGGCATTCTCATAAGCATTGTATCTTAGCTCCTCTAATTCATCAATTTGCAACAGTCTCTGCTCATTGGCTACCTTCTAATCAAAATTCAATGTCTTAACCACCCAATATGTCCTATGCTCCAACTCTAAGGTTAGTGACAAACCTTTTCATGAACATATCAAAATGGAGGTTTACCTGTAGGGGTCTTAAAAGCAGTTTAATATGCTCACAATGCATTATCTAACTTTAAAGCCCAATACTTTTTTAAACTATTCACCACTTTTTTTAAGATTCTCTTTAATTATCTATTCATAACCTCCACTTGGCCACCTGTTTGTGGATGGTATGGCATTGCCACTTTACAGTAGATTCCATATCTCTTTAGAAGTGCATCAAAGGGCTTATTACAAAAATATGCTCCTCTATCACTTATGATTGCTCTAAGAACTCTAAACCTATTGAATATCTTCTTTATGAACTTTTGCATCACTTTTCCATCATTGGTTAAAGTAGATATTGCTTCAGCCCATCTTGACATATAATCAATACCAACAAAAATATAAGACTGACCAAGAGATGATGGGAAAGGTCTCATCAATTCCAACCCCCATATATCAAAAACTTTAACCTCCAAGATGTTAGAAATTGACATTTAATCTCTTCTTGAAATATCATTGACTTGTTGACATCTATCAAACTTTAGAACATATTCATGAGCATCTTTAAACAAGTTTGGCCAAAATAATTCACATTCCAAAATGTGATCTACCATCTTGTTCACTCCATAATGTCCTACATAAGGTGAGATGTGACATTGAGTCAACACTTCAAGCATCTCTTCTTCAAGAATACACCTACGAATCAAACCATTAGAATACATTTTATATTACATAGGTTCTTACCACAAGTAATAAGTGCATTCAAATAAAAAAACACTTCCTTTGTTGATAAGACAAGTCAAAAGGATGAATACCACCTATAACATAGTTTGTTATATTAGCAAAATATGTAACAAAAAGGTTATTTGCCAACACTAGTGCTTCATTGGGGAATGGATCATTGATTTCTTCTTCTTATTACATCTCCCCTCCTTCAAGACGTGATAAATGATTAGCCATTATGTTCTCTACTCCTTTCTTATCCCTTATTTCAATGTTAAACTCTTGAAGCAAGATTATCCATCTAATAAGCCCTAGCTTAGCATCCTTCTTAGGAAAAAGATATCGTAACTCCACTTGATCTATAAAAACAATAACCTTTGAGTCTAAAAGATATGAATGAAATTTATCATATTCAAATAACACTACAAGTAAATCTTTTTTGTTGTGGTGTAGTTTAATTGTACTCTTGTAAAGGTTTTGCTTGCCTAGTATATAGCATGTAGCCTCTTGGTCTTTCATAAGCCAAGCACACATTCTATGGCATGATCACTAACATCACAGATAATTTCAAATACCAACGACCAATCCGATGATGTCAAAATTGGTGTGGAGTTGAGTGCCTTCTTCAACCCATCAAAAATAGTCAAACATTTAGTATCAAAATCAAAAGGCACATCTTTGATCATAAAGATGTAAAACGTTTAGCAATAAGAGAAAAATCCTTTATAAACCGCTAGTAGAATCTTACATGTCCTAATAATGTTTAAATTCCCTTGATATTGCTAGGAGGTGGAACTTTCTCAATACCTTCGGTTTTAGCCCTATCCACATTGATACCTTCACAAGATATCTTATCTCCCAAGACTACCCCCCTCGGACACCATGAAGTGGCATTTCTACCAATTCAAAACCAAGTGTGAGTCATCATACTATTGAAAACCTCTATCTAGATTCATCAGGCATTGATAAAAAAAATTCTCCAAAAATCGAGAAATCATCCATGAATACTTTCATTATATCCTTAATCATGTTCACAAATATAGCCATGATGCACTTTTAGAAAGTGACAGGTATATTACAAAGTTCAAAAGGCATCCTTCTATAGGCAAATTCTCCATAGGGGTAAGCAAAGTTAATCTTCTCTTAATCGTCCGAATAGATGAAATTTTGATTATAGCCTAAATAACTATCAAGGAATCAGTAGAATGCGTGCCCAATTACTCTCTCAATCAATTAGTCCACAAAAGGCAAGGAAAATGGTCCTTCTTAATCAATAACTTAAGCTTCCTATAATCAATTCAAACTCCCCAACCTGTGATTATTCTAGTGGAAATCATCTCGTCCTTTTAATTCTTTATCACCGTCATACCTCCTTTCTTTCGCACACATTGCACCTAACTCATGCACTCATTATCTAAAATGAGATAAATAATTATAAAATCAAAAAGCTTCACTACTTCCTTCTTCACAACATTTTTCGTATTAGGATTTAATCTCTTTTGATGCTCTCTCACTTTCTTACATCCTTCCTCAAGGTTAATCCTATGCATTACCACATTAGAGTTGATTCCTCTAATGTCTGAAATTTACCATCCCATGGCTCTCATCCTCCTCTAAATGGTCTCTAATATCTTCTCTTCTTGCTCTAAATTAAGTTGGTGGGATATGATGGTTGGCAATGTATGATCCTTAACTATAAAGGTGTACTTAATGTGTGAAGGTTAAAACCAACTCTAGGGGAGCCTCTCAATGGAAGTGGGGTTGGTGCTTTAGTTTTCTCCAATGATTTTTTCCTTTACTCCTCCCCCAAGTCCTCCTCTTCTTCTAAACTCTCATCAATTCTCACCTCCATGATTTCCTCAACTTACTCTACTTATTCCTTCACATATTCAATAACTACATCAATCTTTGTTAGCCCTATGGCACCCAAGAGGGGGGGTGAATTGGGTGTTTAAAAAACTTTTGCAGAATTAAACTTCTTTAAACACCTAAGGCCAAGTTAAACAATATGAAATTCTTTAACTTAAATGG
>JAOXYD010121626.1:0-11187 GCA_028565735.1 Pinacopodium congolense | reverse complement strand
TGTTTTTAAATAATTTCTTTAATTTGTGTAAATTCAATTTAGAATAGCTAAAAGTCTTCAAAATCTTAAATTAAATACATGCTCTTAAACTATAACAATCTCATTTAAATTAGAACAAATTGCCAAAAAAAACTAAAAAGGATATTTGATATTATTATTTGTTTTAGTTTTTGAGTTTTTTTATTAGTTTTTGTTTTTTTTTGAAGTTTTTGTGCTCTTTTTTTATACTATATTAGTGTGTTGATTTTTATAATTTCTGTACTATTTTTTCGATTTCTATGTTTACAAAAATATAAACTAAAATTCAAAACATGAATAGATATCAAATATGCTCTAAATTTTTCTTAAATTTTCAATATTAACTAGAATTTAAAAATACTGGTAATCAAACGTGTCAACTTTCAATTTTTTTCAATTTTGACCTATCATTAGAGTCTCATATCTTAACATTTTCAGATAATCATTTCCTTCAAAGAAGTTTGCTCTACTAATATTTTGTTTCTCTTAATTAAATGAAACTATCAAGTGTATCGTATTAGATCTTTTTCTCATAATTTTATTAGAAATTGACTAAACTAAGGTAAGTATATCTCTAATACTAATTGTTAGTTCTAAAGACACCCAAATGGGGTGAATAGTATTTTAAAAAATTAATCCTAATATAAAATTTAAACAATCTAAAACCAATCAAGGAATCTGATGCTCTTAAGCAACAATTTCTTAATGAATATGCAATAGTTGAAACTCAATGTATGAAATTCCAAGGAAAAATTACATAAACAAAATAATCAATTTCTCTTCACAATTAAAAACAATATATGAGTAAATCCTTGCATAACTAATACCAATACTAAGGTAAATCAATGGCACAATACTTCAATATTGTAAAGTTGGAACAATTGTTGTATAAATCAATATCACAATGAAATATAGAATTTGGAGTACATTTAATAATAATGTAAAGAGGATAAGTAAGAGAAGGGAATCTAAAATTTATAGTAGTGCAGTAATATTAACGTTGTCTAATCCACTTCCAACACCAAAGATGTTGGAATTTACATTATCACCAATGTAGCAAGTACAATCTGCTTTAACGGGTGAACTGAAGTCCTTACATATAAAACATTCTTTGTTTAAGGTGAAGAGTAACTTCATATTAATTTTTTTTAAACGAAGAGATGCCTTTTACAAATCTTTTTATAAGGTAAAGAGCATCATATACAAATCAACCCAAAAATGGTGAACAAAAATACACCTATAAAAGTGGTTTACTTAAATCACAATAAACTAAGGTTGTTTAGAGTCTAAAAATGAAATATATGTACAATGACCTTCTATAAACTCTAAATAAACTGAATATGATGATTTGTAAACCTAAAGATATGATTTATGATCATAAAAAAGAAAATCGAAGTTGAACAGAAATTTGGAAATTTTACAGCTTGATGTATATGACGAATTATGCTAATAAATTCGAATAAAAATGCAATCTGTCTAAGAAAAACATTTAGGGACTTCTTAGAGACTTAAAAAAACACAAAGAATCAATTAATTGTACAAAAATTCGACAAAAAATAGGAGAAATGAGATTGAATATAAGATTATGTTAACACTTGACAAACTTAAGTATACTAACCTGTAAATGAAAAAAAAACACTCAATTTATAAATGTAATAAAATGATAAATATTGACTTATGAATTCTCTAAGACCTTAGAGAATCAAAGATGATAAATTTGAAGCTCAATAAAAGATATAAAATGCTTGAACATATTTAAATTTGAAGCAATAATCACATAAGACACTTGAAAAAGTTTAATAATAGTGAACATTTAATTATCAGTCCTTACAGAAGAATAAAAATCAGGATTTAATACATGAAATAAAACCTTTAAAGATGAAATAGAGGCAGAGTTAAAGAATTTAGAAAAAAAAAAACCATAGAATGAGGTAGCAAGAATCACATTGAAAGAGATAAACACACTGAAGTTTGAAAATTTTAATAAATCCTTCTTTATAAACTCAAAAATCTCTCTAAAATGTTTTCTTTTATACTTTTGACAGCTATTGAGAGTTAGAAATAGGATTTTAGATGTCTAAGAGATGTTGGACATCTCAGATGACCATTTAAGAAGAGAGAATTTCAAGATTTGTCTAAGAATGAAAAGATTACTTGATCTCCTGAACAAAAACTACAAAACATGATCACAACATTTTCAATCATCTGAAAAAGTTTTTGTAACATCAAACTTAATTTAAAAAATTTTAAAAATGAAATTTAAAAGGCTTTTTCAATTGTTACATTGATTCTAGTCTCAAAAGAAAACTTTATGTAAAAATTAAAACATACAAAATGCATGAATCAAAATTATTAAGCCTTTAAAATATGTAAACTTCAAGTGACACTTACACATACTTAAGTTATGGAACAAGTGGTATTGAATCTTCTATAATATTTGATTTTTCGTTTCCTTCAATTATGACCTCCAAATCTAATCTTTCATCGTCATGTGTACTTATCTTTTAACCTTACATAAAAAACTTAAATAATTAGTAGATATATGTTTTATTATCATCAAAATAAAGATTAGAACCTCCCTTGTTTAAACAAAGGGTATTTTATATTTCGATAACCAACTCCTTAAAATTCCTAAGGGTTTAATAAGTAAATTCTGGCACTAATTATTATTCTATTCCTTAGGCTCATCAAAAGCAGCACCTTATTATGAGGCTCTAATAAAGGAGTTCATCAATCTAGTAAGTACTTATTCAACGCTCTTGGGAGTCCATACTAGCCTTTAAAGATGATTTAATGGTAGTATAGACAATGATACGTTAGGTTAGAATGTATGCTCATGTTATACATATATGTGTATAGAATTGTTTTTTTAATGAATTAATGATTTAAAATAATTTATTTATTGAATTTTTTAATTGAATTTCACTATTTATAGGTATTCAAATATATTTGAATAAAGACCTTCTCTTCCTTTATTACCTCACCTTGTCCACCCTTGCAGGTTCAGATTATAAAGAAATAGGAACATATTCCGAAAAGCTCTCACCAGGTGGGTTTCCATCCCAAATAAG
This sequence comes from Pinacopodium congolense, assembly GCA_028565735.1. NCBI lineage: Eukaryota > Viridiplantae > Streptophyta > Magnoliopsida > Malpighiales > Erythroxylaceae > Pinacopodium > Pinacopodium congolense. The sequence goes on along the minus strand of JAOXYD010121626.1, from coordinate 8,098 downwards.
ATAGAAAAAGCACTTGTTTCAGGAGGTTTAGAGATTCATTAAAAAAAAAAATGAATGCCAAGGAAATTAGCCCGCATGCCCCTAGCTACCACGTTCATGATTGCTTTCTCATTCAATCAATCTTCTCGAGTCACCTATAGGTTGCTATTGTAATATTTAAATATTTACATCTAGATTTGGATACTAAGGCATATTGCATGCATTTGTTATGATATGTGTATGATTGGGTTATTAAAAGGGATAAATTTTATGATGTTTTCATATGAGTTTCAATGTCATTTCATCCTTATTTTGTTGTTTAAATGCCTAATTTGTGTTTCTTTTGTGTTTAAATATATGATTGATCATTGGATACAAATACTAGTTGAAAAGGCCAAGAATTGGAGCAAAATTGGAACTAGAAGAGGTGTGAAATCAATTTAAGGAATTAGAGCATCATGCTATTAAGTTTCAAATCGAATTTTAAGGTCATATGACAAGCTATGAAGGATGCATTAAGAGAAGAATAAGAAAAAAGCACAGGTTTTGGTATAGGTGACTTAAATGATACATTAGGTATACTTTTAAAGCTTTGATTGATCTAAAATTTTATGGGGTATAAGAAAATCATGTTAGAAACCTACATATCAAGTTTCATGACAATAGGAGGTGTGTAGAAGGAGTTAGATTAGAAAACATGAAGAGAGATAGAAGTTGTCAACCAACTTGCATTTAGGGTGCTTTCCAAGGACATAAACAATAGTTGATCTAGACAACTATATATGTCTATTCAAGGGCCATATATGTATCAAACAAATGCTATGATACACTAAAATTAAAGGAAAATTCATTCATTCACCTCCAAAATATTTTAAATCTAAATGAGACCTATATAAGGATAAGAGGAGAATTTCCAACAGTTTTGCTCACCACTTGAGGTAGCCCTTTAGTTTTTTGTGTTTTCCTTATATTTTCATGTAGTTTTCATTCTCTTTTGATCTTGTTTCAAGCTCTTTCCTTAAATTAAGTAGATTAGGTGTTGAACTCTGATTTTTATTTGTGTTTTAGCTACTGTCTCTTCTTGTTTTAGTTTATTTTCATGTAGTTTATTTTGGTTTTGATAAATACTTGTTGAATATTAGTTTTTTATTAATATATTGTTATTTATTTTAAATTTCATCCTTTCCTTTCTTAATTTCTTTATATTTTCTGCATTTATATCTTTTGCCTTATTAATTTCATTATATATTATTGTTATTTTTAGTATGTTATCTTAGATTTAATTGGGTTTGAAGATATTTGATGGTTTATAGATGATAATTGTAAGAATTGGAATGGATCGTGTATGGGTATTGTGATTTATGCTATGATTGAATTGGAATACAGATTTAATGCCTTGAAGTAGGAATTAATTTATAGGCTTGGCCATCTTATGTGTAATTTCTAGCTCAATTATTAGGTTTTACCTTTTAATCCGTAATTGTCATTAACTAAATCTATAAGTGGTGATAGGTTAATTGAATTTGTAGGTAAACTTAATCAACTTAGCTCAAGATTTCAATTCTTTAAGTTACATCATTGGAGCTTACAAGATTGTAGTTTAAGCTAGTTATTCCCTAGCACTTAAAGCTACTGCGTCATTAAATCTAGCGAGCTTATATTAGATTATTGAGTAATTAGAGATATTTTCAGAGCTTTAAGTAAAAGCTTGTTTGTATATATAGGCTAGCATCTTAGACATAACATAATCTTTAAAATTTTAATGACCAATTATAATTCATAAATTTGGATAATATCTGTAGCCTAACTTTTCGTCTTTGTTATTTGCTTTCTTGTTTTGTTCGCTTTAGTTTTATTAATTGTCTTGTAGTATATTTAATTTCTATCGCATTTAAAGGTTTTCTTTTCTTTTCTTTTTCTTGTAGCATAATATTAGGAATAGTTATAACTCCCCTTAGCCCCTATAGGATCGACCCTGATTTGCCTTACTACATAGTAGGTTAGTTAGGACAATTTTATTATTTGGTGGTTCGGGAGAAACCCATCAAATTTTTCATGCCATTGCGAGGGAGCTAGTGTTGTGTTTTTGCTATTTCTTTTATTATTTTTTTATTATTTTTCTTTCTAATCTTTTGTCAGCTTTATATTCTGTTTGTTTATGTTTTATAGCTTCTTCAAACAATGGCTTATTTTCAATGTACTTTTTATTTTTAACCTTCTTGCCTTAATTCTTATGATAATGAGTTTGAGTTTGAGTTTATTGCTATCTTAAGGTTGAAACAACATATAGCAAATATCACATCTTTAGTGGAACAAGTTGTGATAGATACTGTAAAGACTAAGGTATGTGATTTTTGTTTATTTTCGAACCATTCTTTCAAAATATGTCATACCTTGTAGGTTAACTAATAATTTTATGGAGTTGGCAGTTCCTAAGAGGGCAATAAGAATGGTATAAGCCTTACACTCCGTTTTACCATTCGAAGTGAGAGGATTAGTCTTACTTTTCATATGGGAACAATAAGCAAGGATTTAATTCTTCACTTCCATGCTATCAAAGTCAGTCGCATTTTTAGTCCATGACTCCATCTCCAACATTGCCACTATAAGCTGATAGGATGTTATTGGAGGATATCATAACGAGCTTGACTACAAGCACTCTTCAATTTCAGTAGGAAATGAGGAGTGTTTTGAAGGATTTGGAAGATCAAGTGAGCCAGCTAACACAAGTGATCGAGAGCCTAGAAGCCCAAGTCACTACAAGCATTCTTAGCTAATTAAAAGGAGACCATGAGAAGATGGTGTGTGAGATTTCATCCACGAGTGGAGAAAAAAAAGAGCTAAAAGAAGAGAAAGTAGAATTCGTTGAGGTTGTTCTTGGAAACTAAGGAGGAGAAAACACCTCTTAAGGTAAGTAATATTTATTTTAGTTTTGTAAATTATATTTCTAGCCCTTTTCCTAGGATGTTAAAGAAAGAAGAGGAAAAAGAAGAGAAATAGAATGAGCAGAGAGGCTGGAGGATCAAAAGGAAGAGAATTTGAAGCAGGTTGGATGCTTGAAAGAGTTATGTTCAAGCAAGTCGAAGTTAGAGGGTGCTAACTAGGATGATAAGTCTTTAAACCTATCACCTCTACTATTAGGGAGACGATCTTGATTGAAAGAAGATGTCTATAGAGGAAAGTGGACCTTAGACTATGACAGTGATACAATGTTGTTCCACCTCTCTAATGACATGTGACATTCAGTTGATTATGAGTCTATTTTAAAGGAAGATGTTCTAGGCTCATTGATGACATTAAGCATGCTTCTTATTAAGTTCAAACATCCATTTGATAATTTATTATATAAATATCAAAGGTCAAGTTTAAGACTTAAAACAAGCACTTATTGAGAGGCAACTCAACCTTTCCTTTATGTTTTTGTGCCTTGGTTTTTTGGTTAAATAAGTCTTTAGTTACTTTTATTTGAGTGCTTTTACTTTCTTTTCTTTGCTTTGTTTTGTAGGAGTAAAAAATGGAAGCTGCGATCTCTCCATCAAAGCCTTCATAGATCACCTTATTAAGGATAGTACTCTTGTTCCATACCTCTCTGTATTTAATTGATTTTAAGACATTGATGATAATGTTTAATTTAAGTGTAGGGATAAGGCAAGTTTAAAATTTTGCACACTTGAGTTATTGTGAATTTAATGGTAATGATTTGAATATATTAGCTTGAAATGACTTTGATCTTTAATTAATAGCTAATTGCAATACTTGAAAGAAATTGATGCTTTTAATTTGAGGAACTTTACTTAGCTTTTGAAATAGTGATTTGCATATGTTTTGGTAGCCTATTTGTATAACATTTTGTGTTTAAGTCCATTTTGTATGGTTTATCATATGAATGTAAAATGGGATGTTTAGAATAAACTGTTGGAAAAAAAGAAAAGAAAAAAAGAGAGAAAATAAAAGAGAGAAAAGGAAAAAAAGGAGAAAAAGAAAAAGAAAAAGAAAAAGAAAAAAAGTGTCATTATTTTTGTGTTATTAGTAATTTGATTATGATACGTAGAGGAGGAAATTTATAAAACGTGCCACTTAATGTATATGTATTATGACTAGTTGCATACTAGTATGATCATAAGAGATTTTATAGTTAATTATATAGTATGGATGCATTTTATGGTATTTCAATATGTGTTTCAATATGATCACATCCCTATTTTGATGTTTAAAGTGCCTAACTTGTGCTCATTTTGAATTTAAATGCAAGATTGATCAATAGATATAAATACTAGTTGAAAAAAGGTGTGGAATCAATTTGAAGACTTAGAGCATCATTTTACAAAGTTTCACACCCAATTTCAAGGTCATGTGACAAGCCATGAAGGATGCATTAATAGAAGAGAAAGAGGAGCTTAAACAAGCACTAGTTTTGGTGTAGGTGATTTTGATGATGCATTAAATGCACTTTTAGAACTCATATTGTTTTAAAATTTTATGGGGTATAAGAACATTATGTGAGGAATTTACATATCAAATTTCATGATCATCAGAGGTACTTAGGAGGAGTTAGACTAAAAAAACATGAAGAGGGGTAGAAGCTATCACCAAAACACTGTTTAAGGTGTTTTCTAGCAACATCAACGGTAGTTGAATCCATACCACACTGTCTTCAACCAAATCAAGGGGTAAACTTGACTTTTCACTCCTAAACTCCTTAAACCATAATAAAGGCATATAAATAGAAGATTGGAGAGGATTTTCATGTCTTTTTGCGCTTCATTTAGGGTAACCTTATTTCTTTATGTTTTTCTTTAGTTTTCCGTTAGATTTTTATATTCTTTTCATTTCTTTTCATGTTCAGATCTTAGATTAATTAGTTTAGGTGTTGAATCTTGGGTTTATTTCTATTTTCTCTGCTATTTAGTTAATTTCATTTGTTCTTATTATATATTTCTTTTGGGTTTTGTTTGAACAATGTTAAACCTTTGTTTTATGTTAATATAGTACAATTTCTTTATTTTTCAGTTTTGGTTATTGTTTTCATTTTTTTATTTCAATGTTTTTATCTATTGTCCTATTAATTTCAAATTGTGTTTAGTTAATTTCATTACATTAGCATAGACTTTCTTTGGGCTGAAGATATTTGATATTTGATGGCTAATTAAGTTATAATTATGAGAATTGAAATTGGGATTTGAATGGGTATTTTGATTTATGTTGGGATTGAATTAGAATTTAGAATTAATGCCATGAATTAGGGATTAATTCATATAATTGTCCATTTTATGTATAATTTTTGATTTAATTGTTAGGATTTAGCTTTTGATATGTAAATGTCATTAGTAAAATTTATAAATGGTGATAGGTCAATTATTTTGGTAGGTAGAATTAATCATTAATCTAGAATTCTGATTTTTAAGGCTACATAATCTGAGCTTATGTGATCATGGCCTTAGTTAGTCATTCCCTAATTCTTAATATTGCCGCGTCACTAAATTTAGAGAACTTGTTCTAGGTTATCTCGTAATTAGGGGTAAGTTTTCTATTGCATATGACTTATTTAAAAATAGAGAAACTTAGGATGTAAGAGCTTATTTGTAATCTTAGGTATAACATAATTTATATTTTTAATGATCGATTGTAATTTATGAATCCAAATAACATCTTTTACCTAGCTTTTTGGCTATGTTATTTACCTTCTTGTATTGGTTGCTTTAATTTTTTTAGTTGTCCTTTTGTTTATTTAAATTTCTTTATATATAGGAGTTTTCTTTTATTTTCTTTTTCTTTTATACAACATTAAGAATAGGTAAAAAACACAACCATTTCTCTGTGGAATGGACTGTAACTTGCCTTTATATATAGTTAGTTAGGTTAGTTAGATATTTTATTATTTGATTATTCGCGATAGATCCACCAAATTTTTGGCGTTGTTGCTAGGAAGCTGGAGCTTGTGTTTTAATTATTTCTTTTTTATTTTTGTTTTTGTTTTTATTGATTTTTGTTACCCCATTTTCTATTTATTTCACAACTTTTTCATATGTTAAGACTTTTGAGCGACCGTGACTTATTATTAGCATGCTTTTAATTTTGATCTTTCCTATTATCCTCATTTTGGTAATGAGCTTGAATTTCTTACTATTTCTAAGTTGGAGGAACTAGTGACAAATTTTATATCCTTAGGGGCGTAAGTAAAGAGGGATGAAGAAGAAGTTAAGGTATATGATTTTTGCTACTTGTATATGTCCTATCTTGTAAATACATAATAGTATAACTTCAATTCTCTACCACCGTACTTTTAGAGTTAATCACACTTCCAACTCATGCCTCCACTTCCACCTCTACTATCGCCATCACAAGATGATGGAATGTCATTGGAAGAAATCGTAGAGAGTTTGAAGATGAGCACTCTTCAATTCTAGTAGGAAACGAGGAGTTACTTGAAAGACTTAGAAGATCATGAGAACCAATTGATAGACGTAATAGGGAGCATAAAAGTCCAAAATTTTTCAAGAATTCTTAACCAACTAAGTAGATTCTAGGGAGGAAGTGTACCCTATTTCTTCAAAGATGGGAGAACAATGGAAGTAATTGAAAGAGGAGGAAAAGTAAAAGCAAGAGCAATTAGGAGAGAAAGAGATGACAATCTGAGAAAAGAAAGAGCATGCAACACCTCCTACGATAAATGAAACATAATATGTTATTACTAACTAAGTTTTGATACCTTTTCCTAGTTGTTTATAGAAAATAGAAGAAGAAGAGAAGAAGAAAGACGAAGAATCGCAAGGTTCTAAATTAACAAAAGAGTCGTAGCTAAGCAAGCTAAAGTTGGAAGTGACATACTAGATAAAGAGTCTTCACATCCATCGCTTAATTTGCTACAGAAACCATCTTGGTTGAAGAGTGATGTCCATAGTGATGAGTGAACTTTGGAGTATGATGGAGAAGTAATACGGTTCTACCTTTTTGAAGCTATGTGATATCTAGTTGATTTTAAGCTTGTTTTATGGGAAGTTGGGTCGGGTTCATCAATGAAATTGAGCATGTTTCTATTAGGCTTAATGTTTCTTTCGATATTGAATAATGTATATAACAGGGGTCAAGTTAAAGACCTAAAAACCAAATTTTCTTTTAAGTTTTTTCATCTTTTCTTTTTGTTAGCTAGTTCTTTCATTGCTTTTTACTTAAGTGCTTTTCCTTTCTTTCTTTTCTATGTTTTGGTTTTGTAGGAACCAAAATTAGGAGTTACAAAGGCTATCTCTTCATTAAGTACTTCATGAACTACATAAGTCAGGAGATTCTTCTTGCTCCATCCTATTTATGGTTTCATTGATTTTAGGATATTAAGGACAATGTATAATTTAAGTGTAAGGGTGAGGGACAACATTTAAAAATTTTACGCACTTGAATTATTATGAATTTAATCGTGATGATTTGAATATTTTATCTTAAAATGTTCTTAATTTTTAGTTGATTGTTAATTGTGATTTTTGAATGTAATTTATACTTTTTCAATTCTTGAATGATTATAACCCCTTTTTTTCATTTTTTGAATGCTTTCTTGTGTTTAATGAGCCTTTTGTATGATATTAAGTTCTTAAAAGCATTTTATATGCTTTTTCATGTGAATATGAAATGAGATGTTTGAAATAATGTGTTTAAAAAGAAAATAAAAATATGCGAAATGTGTTTTTCTTATGAATAAGTGAGCAAATTCATTCTGCTGTCTTTAAACCAATGAAAATGTTGGATTAATGAGTGGTGCTAATAGACATTTAAAGGTATTATCTAACCTAGTAACTAGGGGTATTCACGACAAAATATTCACATTCGCTTTAAAAAGTTAGATGACATCTCAAACAACATAAAAAAGAATATCTTAGTTTAGTAACCAGAGGCATTCATGACAAAGTTTTTGTCTTGGCATAAAAAGACTAGATGACCTACACTTTATTGCTCAAAATATAAATTGTGATGTGTTTTTATGTATTTTGAACGTCCTTGACTATATTCATATGATGACTTATACAAAATGGATTTGACATTTTTGTTGAACTAAGGGAGGTTCCAATCTTGGTTTTGATGATAACAAAACATGCTTAATCACTAATGGTTTGAGTTTATGATGTTAATC